>JABSTT010002361.1:0-61476 GCA_013339685.2 Hyalomma asiaticum
CTCAGATATGCTAAATGTTTGAGACAGGTGGGAGAAAACCGAAAGTTGCGATGTGTGTAGACGAACATTCGGTTAGCTTTTTTGGCGATGTAGCTAATGTTGGGGAATCAGTGAAGATTGATAGCAAGCTCTTGGTGTGTGCTTTTGAAGATATAATGAAACCACTTATTCGGCATTTATGCACAGGATACGAAGGTCTGCGGTGAAACGAGATGACTTTTTTTAGTCAAGCTCAGTTCCCGATTTTTTTAGTTGCATCAGAATTTCATGACTGAAAATTCTGCTTGCAGAGCTACCACATCGATGTTAATTGAGCGACATAGCACACAATCATCGCAAATAAGCGCATTTTGATGACATGTTAGAAGGCAAGCCATTATCATATATTCAGAAAAGTCGGGTGTCATGTACACTTTTCCGTATAACACCATAATGGACGAGGGAATGAGTGTAGGAGAGACCATTACTATATAAACAAAATATACGACAATGAAAAGTATACGGACAGATAATATACCTGATATGTTGCTGAAACGTTATTCTGAATGGCCCTCTATGTATTTGTCAGTCACTGGTTCCAAGTTTGTTGAGTTATCTACTGTTTCATTACCCGTGAAATATGCCAATGTTGTTAAAGAGGTGGTGGTTGACTATAGGCCGATTTCCCAAATATCAACATGCTGTAAACTGCTAGTGCACATAATCCATAAATACATGATCGAGTACTTGTGTGAACATAATATTCTTTCGTAAGCTCAACATAGCTTCCATTCTGGCATTTTCAGGGTAACATTATTTCTAGAGTTTTCCCCGGGTATTGCATCCACCTTTAACGTTAGAAGACAGCTTGATGGAATTTTCGTTGACAACAGTAAAACTCTCGACACGGTATTTCATAACAATTTCCTCGTTAAACTCAGGGAAATAATTCACGGCCCTGACATACACACTGGATACAGGACTACCTAAGCTCCAGAGCCCAGTTTGTTGCATTTAGCAATGTTCACTACTTTAGGATGAGGATTACATCCAGTGTACCACATGGATCCGTACTGGGTCCATTACTCTTCGTCAACTATATAAATGACATCGTTAAGGTAACGGCTGGTACTTCTGTTAAATTACGACTCCCTCCTTTTGATTGCGTCCATTATTCTACTGTGGTTAATACAGAAGATCCGTTAGAGTTAAAGTTTAATTTTCTTTTGTTGTGAATGTCGTATATCGTGGCAAATGTCAATGAACTAGAAGAAAACAGTCTGAATGATTTTCTCAAAAAGGAAGCAACCGTTAAAATTTACGTGTTTTATTCACTATCACAAGTTCCCAAATCTAGACGCGTTCAAAAACCTACGTGTTACTTTATCCCCGGATCTGAAATGGCATGCTCACATTAAGCATCTGACCAACAAGGCGCTAAAAAAGCTGCGTTATCTTAAGCGAAATATCCGAAATGCAACAAGGGAATCTAAGCTAGTGGCATAGAGATGGCTAATAAGTCCTCTTCTTCAGTACGCGTCTGTCGTGTGGGCACCACCTCAAGTCTAAGATGAATGCGCTGGAATGTATTGAAATAACAGCTATTAGATTCACATGCAGTCGTTATGATGGCCATTTTAATCAACATTATATGCTAACAAGCTAGAGCTAAAGCGCTTGGCCCCTAAAGATACTTTTGACCGTCTCGTCCTGCTGCGCAATATTGCTCTTGGATAAAGATCTATTGACGCACGTGCCCCGCCCCGGTGGTCTAGTGGTTATGGTACACGGCTGCTGATCCGAAGGTCGCCGGATCGAATCCCGGCAGCGGCGGCTGCATTTCGATGAAGGCGAAATGTTGAGTCCCGTGTGCTGTGTGATGTCAGTGCACGTTAAAAACCCCAGGTGGTCGAAATTTCCGGAGACCTACACTACGGTGTCTGTCGTAATCAGAACTGGTTTCGGGACGTTAAAGCCCACAAATCAATCAATTGATGCACCTATTGCCTTTACAAACCCTTCTTCTCGACTCACCAGATGTAGTGATCACCTTCACATTGTTCCTTTCATGTCATCGATTGATTGGTATAGGTTTTTTTCCTCACACTATCGATATTTGGAATTCTCTTGAGGGCTCCCTGCGCCAGCCGTCGAATGATGAATTTGTGGAGCAATTGCCAAACTTCATTGACTGATGAGCTGTGTATACTTTCCTGAAATAATTTTCTTTTTCTTAGTGTACACACTCTAAATGTGTCTAAGTGCGCAGATACGGGCCGCGGGAGAGCAAATGTGTATGGCGTAGTGATGTAATAGTTGCAGAAGGCTATACAGAAGGAAGAAAGATTGGTGTGGTTACAGAAGGGTAGACGAATGCTAACGATTGTGTACTAATGTGTAATAAGGCAGAATATAGTAGACTGGCGCAGTCTATGAGTAAATCGAGATGAATAAGTGGGAATTGACAAAGGCTAAATCGTATTCATTGTGGATTGCTGCGCTGTTGTCTCTGTTACGTGAAAACACTAGCTTTCGCTGTCTTTGGCGCTGCTAGAGTAAGACTTTTTAACTTCAGGTAGGTTGGGCAATATGTGTGAACCCTAATATTTACCTTCCGTTAACGAGCGCGTTTCCATCACGTAGTCACAATCTCTTCCTGTAGCCCTTACTGTCATTTAGCTTGGCATGTAGCTGTCTTCAGAGGATTAAGAAGTGTAGTGTTGGTTATTCTTACGCGCTGTTATTCCTGTAAAGTGAAATCCCGTCTACTATAGGCGCCGGAATAAATAACTTTGTGAGTATTGCCCACTATCATAGCATCAGCATATCCGAAAGCATATTTTACGACACAATTTTTGTCTTACAACATGACCAGCTATTACAACCTCAAATTATTCCTTCAATGGCTCGTTTGAACAAAAAATGCCCTTAATTCCATGAAGTGGGTATGGCTCACGGATGCGAATATTCAGTAAAGAATGTTTGCGCTAAAATAATTACCTTTAGGCAGATGTCAGGCTATAAAGAACCATGAAGTTCCTTTAGCTAATGGGATCATTCCGTGTCGAAATTCTTAATGATGGGTGGGGCTCTGGTCTAACAGCATAACTGCCGCTACAATGAGACAATAACGCAGAAAACATGTGGGCGCGTGCGATGTGCCGCATTATGCGTTTTCAGTATGAATTCGTGTGTTTGGAGCACCTTGGCCGCCTTCAGGTAAGCGTCTGCAACATAACGTGCAGGTTCATTTATGATGGGCACGAGCTCCGAGAGCAGCATCCAAGTTTTAGCGGCGAATCGCACTGTAAGAAAGGAAGTTCTCATTATAACCGGAAAGATGCTCTAATCAATGTACACACAATCCTGCACATATCGCCTGGCACGAATCAATGTGTATTGTTGCAGAATGCTGTATGTATAAAATGTGAATAAGATGTTGAGACCCATATTACAGGAGGGAGAGTTATGTAGAGCGTTCGAGTGAGCTTTTATAAAATATATTACATTGTTCTACGGCAGTCCGAATGTAGTGTATCAGTACCGAAATATCACCAAAAAGAAAAGAAGACAATGCTTCATGCTAGCATTTTTATCGGATACATATAAAATATATGTTTGGTGCTGAGTTCAGTCCGTTAAAACATATGGTACAAATTTATTCAAATCAAGAGATATATGGACAACTTAACCGACGGAGATTTTAACATATAAGGCCTGCCAGTATGTGCGTATGAGCGATACACAGAAAGAAAAATAAAAGATCACATGTTTCTTAAAAGCATTCAATAAGTGGCTATGAGCTGCTCATTAAATGAATTCTTCTCAACTTCTACCCAATCAACGGTAATTTTAAACAGCATCAGTGGCTGGCGTCAATAAAGACCCCTGCGTGGAACAAGAAGTTTGACTAACCAAGTTTTGTGTCCCTCTTGCGGGCTGACTGGGGCATGTTGGCGCCATGCGTCTATTGTATAGCGGATTACACACTAGTGAAATTTCGTTGAGCCATTCTTTCTTCGTACGTTTTAAGGGATAATGTTCTTTTTTCTCCCCCGCCAACATGCCATAGCAGCAATGAATTTTCATACGGGTCATACCTTTTCCAGATAAAACGTTTTATTTTTCGGCTCCCGCGAAGACGGTATCAGCGGAACTCTCACTGTCGAAAATACATTTCTCCCCAGCTTCCAAACAGCTCTTACGTTGATGAGAATCACAAATACCATATGTGCCACGTATACTATATTTATTTCGTTATGAAACATATTTCATTCAAAGAAAAAATATTCAAAAAGGGCACGCACAAATAATTAATAAAAAACATTGAAAAATAAATGTAGAGCCCCGTGAGCGGCACGAGGCCCTGAGGTCAGCCCTTCGCGACCTCGAACTACTTGTGGACAGGCCAAGCCGCGAGCTGTCCTTGCTGGAGGACGAACACAGCGTCAATCTCGGCAGGCTGGGCCTCCACCGCTTGCGACGTAGTGACAGTAATCCGGCAGGTGTAGAAAGTGGGTACAGGCGTCCCCCGGCCAGAGACCCGGCTTCTTCGGTCCGAGAAGTGAGGAAGACCATGGGGGCCAACGTGCCGTCCTTGCGAGAGGGCATCAGGACAGGAGGTTTGTGTCTCTACGTGAAGCAACGCGTTCGAAAAAAATATTGATTTCAGCTGCTGGAATCGTCGGTACTTGGCAACAAAGTAAATCACGTCCATATTTGCTGCATTCAATTGGCAAGCGTATTAAATACTTTTAAATCATAGGCAAGCACAGGATAGCTAGTTGGAAGTTTCCCAATAGATGACATAAAAAGCGGGCGAGATTCACGTTGCGGTCAACTGCCGGTGCTGTAACAAACCGCTCCACAACACGGCCATGCCGTCGCGCATACTTCCATGGAGAATGTCAGTCCTAAGCCAAATAATAGCGTCCACTTGCACTCGCGTATAGTCACCCCTGATAAATAATGGATTTAGCCCTGTAGATTATGAGGGTTCGATAAGAGAAGTTTGAGGAGCGTTGCTTGGAGGTGCCGCTACTAATGGTTTAAGCCTTGCGTTTACAAGTGCCACAGCTTCCTACACGGCACTTCTTTTTCATGAGAGGTTATTTTTCTAAAACTGCTTTAGTTACTGCTCAAAAAATACCGTTCATTAAATGATTGAGAGGGTCTGTAATCAATAATAAAAGACTATTGCGCATTGGTATTCGTAGGAATTTCATGATAGAGAGCATGATAAAACCTCGTTTACCAAAGTATGCATAATCATCGCTTTTCATGGAAACCTTATATATGCCAAGCCAAAAAATATGTAAATGAGGACAGGTTATATAGATGAGTTCCAGCACACGTGCCAAACACGGTAATATTCAGGTAGGTAAAGATACCAAAGAACAATGACGCATCTTAAAAGACCGACTAATATTTTGGACAACAGATTATTCAGTTTCGTTTGCCGAATTCCTTGGATGTTGCATGCCCTCTTAAGACTCAGTACTCGAGCAGAAATAGTGATCTCACCTGGCAACTTGACGGGGATCCCGGGTGGCACAGCCTGCATTACTGCACCTTTAAACAAGGCGGAGTTCGTACACACGTGCTGTCGCCGCTGCTGCTGTTGATCGCGGACAGCATCCCAGCATGACGTCATGGCGGTACTTTCGCTGGAAGACGTGCCGAGACCTGCTGAATCCCTTTCTGCGCCCAGACAAGCGGAGCGAAAGCTGGTCGGTCTATGACCGCTGAGTAACCTCTCCCAGAGGAGCACGAACGGTGACGCTGACGGCTGTACGCAGGCGATTCGCCAGTGACCGCTTGGAGGACACCACCCAGCCAGCCGAGACTATGCGGAGTCTTTGAAAGCAGGTGAAGAGGTCGCAATCCGCGAAGTGATGTGGCGTCTCACGAGGTTGGTTGGTTGGTCCTTGGGTATCTTGGCGCAACCCACTCTGGGGGATCGGCCATGAACCGGAAAAGAAATTTGTGTGGGAGAGAACTCCTAATAAAATACAAAAAAAATGGAACGGCCAACTGCTTTTCTTTTTCCTCCACTTACGAGTAATTCTAGTGCGCCCGATAAGGGCGCCACCAGAAAGAATTTCTTATGCTCTGTTGCCGTTTCACAGACAGCAGATGGTTTATTACATTGCACTTTCCGATACCTTCCTGTATCGGAAAGTGCGATACCTTCCCGTCTTTAACTGCACCCACAGCGCAAGAAGCCATAATTGGAGCAACACAGCACAGGCGGGAAAAAGCGCGGCTTTAAAAAACAGGAGCACGCAAAGCGTGGTGGCTTATAGAGGAGACGTACTGTGAAGCAGACCTCAATAAATAGATTAAACTCATGCGGTCAGCTTGAGGACTGTCGTAACGGTGCACATGCCTAGAATTTTTTTTCCGGAGCGCGTTGAATGTATTTGGTAGATATACCAGCCCGTTATGATATTATAAGACGCCTCTGTTTCAGTTACGATTTGGGGCTCATTTACATCGACGTGTTCAGACTATATTGCACGATATGTTAAAAAAATAGAATAACAAGTGTAGTTGGTTTTCTTTTTTTCCCTTGTATCACTATTTCCCGTTTTCTTTCCTGTAATATTGATACGGGATATAGCGCTGTTTCTGTGTTTTCTTCTCTTTATGTCTATCTTGATAGTCGTGTGAGCATTCAGAAGAGGTGAACATGTATGCTTCATTTATTTTCTGTTGAGGGCAGGTCCGCTGGATGAAGTGTATATTCTGACCCTAGTGTGCCCCCAGCGGCATAAATTTGCTTGCGGGGCACACCGTATTCGCCTCCAGCTAAACGGATGTGGAGGTTTTCCAAAAACCACGAGCAGGGCTTAAAATAGTCTCTCATATAAAAATGATGAAATGGTTGACGTTAAGAGTTGTGTAGAATAGATGTATGAGTGCACATTTGTGGTGCAAAAAAAGGGCCAATTCAACCATATGATGATGACTACAATTAATTCAACTTGAAGAGCAGCGAGGTTATTCATATGCAGTTTTCAATGCACGGATATTGTCACGTGGTCGTGACGCACGCTGCACTCAAGACGAATAACGCAGGACTCAACGTGATGTCCGGCGAACTGTTTATGGGGCGAACTTGTGCCCAGCAAAACAAAGCCAATAATAACGCACTGCATAGGCTGCGTGAACAGTCGTCGGTCGACGTAAAGACTGACAAGCGGCGTAGTGCGTCGGCTTTTATACATGCCGCATAAAGCGTTCTCGCATTATCTCTGGAATTTCAGAAGTCACTCAAACGTGCGCGTCAGCCATGAAAAGTTTCTAGAATGGTCGACACGGTTCCAGAAGCGACATGCAAGATAAAGTTGGCCTGCATTGCCCGTAACAGAAAGTGCCAACTGCGCTCCCGCAAACAATCTAAACAATGGCGCGTGTCTCAGGAAAATGATAATGGCTTGCGGCAAAAAAAAAACGAAAAGAAATCACGCGTCAATATCTAAAAGAAGTTATTGGATTCTTCTAATGCCTACCCGAGTTAAAGAGAGCTTTCGGCAACTCCTTGACTTCTCCCCAATAAGATAATGAAAATTTATATTGGTCGTGAAAAGTGCCAGTAGTCCTTATTGCGGAGCGGACTTGAGCACAACGGGCGTATTTGTGCAAAGATTCGCAGGTTCCATGTATACACTCAGTAGACAGGAAGACTACAGCGCACCCCTAGAGTTACAACAATTAGAGACACATTATACAATGAAAATAACCCATTTATCATCATTTGCAATATATATTTCACAGCGTATTTTGAAGAAGGACGTTGAAGTTACAAAAATTATCGAAGGAGAGAAACGTAACATTGAATTAAATATACACATGCCACTTCCGCACGCCTTTTTCCGGCGAAAAAGTTCAAAAGAAAATTTTGATCGTGGTCTATATTCTGGAAAGCCTCAGCTACGGTACGATGATGTCCTTCCGTAGTGGGAAGACACTGGCTAGGCTCCTGCTCCGCGCTGTCCTCCAGCGTCGCACAGTCGCAGCACGTCACACAGGGCACTCCGAGGTGGGGGTCCGAAAGACTGCAATTATGCAAAATAAAGAAGGCAACAATACCTTCCTTAAAACTCTCCTTCTGTACACAGCAACCGAATGCAAAGAGTTCATTGTACCGAAATGAAATAAAGGGTTACGATGGTTGTGAATTGTTCAGTCTGATTACTCGTGTAAGAAGTATTATTCCCTCTCAATTTATAAGTTTCGACACGCGAAGCTTAGCATGCCCAGACACGAGGAATACTTGACTGCTGGACTCTTGGTGAATAGCGCCGTTGCCCATGCAAAACATGCGATTTCGAACGAAGAGCTTTCACCATCGTTGTTGGAAACTGCAGCTCCATGTTTAAGTCCTGGGATAAGAAGTGTTACAACATGGCACATTTGACATCCCTTTCTTCTACAGGGCTTTCTTTTAAAATGCCGTGTAGAGCCGTTGAAAAGATTATGGGCCGCTAAACGATGTTTCGGTGTCGTTATCTGCAAACTGAGGCCCATTGCTTCTAAGCAGCCCGCAGGAATTTCATCATAGAACAAAACATCACGGACTTAAAGGTCGATACGCTTATAGTAAATATTTTCCATGGAAGTGTTACGCATCCCAAAAAGATCATGTGAATGAGGATAACAAAGCTAGTTCAAGTCTCAGCGTTCCTGCGAAACGTTAGAAAACGGAGACAAGTAAAAAAAGACGAAATAAAAAAGATTCGCCTTCAGTGGAGCCCTATTATTTAAGGCTGTGAATTCCGCGGCTGCGGCGTCCTTATTATTTTGATATACGGAGCACCACTCGGACCCAGTAGTCCCGGGGAAAAGTGAACCCACCTGGCATGATGCCAGGCCTCGTCGGCAGAGGCCTGAGAGGTGAAGCACTTCCGCAAGTTCACGCCCGGCCGAATGGGGACACAGGTGCCGTTCCTGCTGCTGGTGATATCAGAAGGCGTTCTGACATGGCGTCATGGTGGTGCTTCCTCTGGACGACTTGGCAAGACCAGCACCATCACTTCGGTTGGCAAGACACGCGATGCGAAAGCCGGTCGGTCGATTCCCGATGTGTAGGTTCCTCTCAAGGACATCGCATGAATTGCAACACTGACCGCAACCACACGACACATCCACCCACACACACACCCACACATCAACCACGTACAGCGCTCACAAGACAAAAATTGGAACTGGAAACACGACAGGCCCACTGTACTAGAAATGTGCTCTAAAAGAACTTGTTGTTGGGCTAGTTGGTAGAACTTATCCAAAACATATTTTGAACGCAACCACACGACACATCCACCCACACACACACTCACACACCCACACATCAACCACGCAACCACACAAATAACCACGTACAGTGTGTGGGTGTGTGTGTGGGTGGATGTGTCGGGTGGTTGTGTTCAAAATTAGTTTTGGATATGTTCTACCAACTAGCCCCACAACAAGTTCTTTAGAGCACATTTCTAGTACAGTGGGCCTGTCGTGTTTCCCGTTCAATTTTGTGTCGTGTGAGCGCTGTACGTGGTTGATGTGTGTGGTGTGGGTGTGTGTGTGGGTGGATGTGTCGTGTGGTTGCGTTCAAAATAAGTTTTGGATATGTTCTATGAACTAGCCCAACAACCAGTTCTTTTAGAGCACATTTCTAGTACAGTTGGCCTGTCGTGTTTCCCGTTCAATTTTGTTTCGTGTGAGCGCTGTACGTGGTTGATGTGTGGTGTGGGTGTGTGTGTGTTTCCCTGTGTCGTTTGGTTGCGTTCAAAATAAGTTTTCGATATGTTCTACCAACTAGCCCAACAACAAGTTCTTTTAGAGCACATTTCTAGTACAGTGGGCCTGTCGTGTTTCCCGTTCAATTTTGTGTCGTGTGAGCACTGTACGTGGTTGATGTGTGGTTGTGTGGATGTGTGTGTGGGTGGATGTGTCGTGTGGTTGCGTTCAAAATAAATTTTGGATATGTTCTACCAACTAGCCCAACAACAAGATCTTTTAGAGCACATTTCTAGTACTGTGGGCCTGTCGTGTTTCCCGTTCAATTTTGTGTCGTGTGAGCGCTGTACGTGGTTGATGTGTCGGTGTGTGCGTGGGTGGATGTGTCGTGTGGTTTGCGTTCAAAATAAGTCTTGGATATGTTCTACCAACTAGCCCAACAACACGATCTTTTAGAGCACATTTCTAGTACAGTGGGCTTGTCGTGTTTCCCGTTCAAATTTGTTTAGTGTGAGCGCTGTACGTGGTTGATGTGTGGTGTGGGTGTGTGGTGTGTTCCTGTGTCGTTTGGTTGCGTTCAAAATAAGTTTGGATATCTTCTACCAACTAGCCCAACAACAAGTTCTTTTAGAGCACATTTCTAGTACAGTGGGCCTGTCGTGTTTCCCGTTCAATTTTGTGTCGTGTGAGCACTGTACGTGGTTGATGTGTGGTGTGTGGGTGTGTGTGTGTGTGGGTGGATGTGTCGGGTGGTTGCGTTCAAAATAAGTTTTGGATATGTTCTACCAACTACCCCAACAACAAGTTCTTTTAGAGCACATTTCTAGTACAGTGGGCCTGTCGTGTTTCCCGTTCAATTTTGTGTCGTGTGAGCACTGTACGTGGTTGATGTGTGGATGTGTGGGTGTGTGCGTGGGTGGATGTGTCGTGTGGTTGCGTTCAAAATAAGTTTTTGTTATGTTCTACCAACTAGCCCAACAACAAGTTCTTTTAGAGCACATTTCTAGTACAGTGGGACTGTCGTGTTTCCCGTTCAATTTTGTGTCGTGTGAGCGCTGTACGTGGTTGATGTGTGTGGTGTGGGTGTGTGTGTGGGTGGATGTGTCGTGTGGTTGCGTCCAAAATAAGTTTTGGATATGTTCTACCAACTAGCCCAACAACAGTTCTTTTAGAACAATTTCTAGTACAGTGGGCCTGTCGTGTTTCCCGTTCAATTTTGTTTCGTGTGAGCGCTGTACGTGGTTGATGTGTGGGTGTGGGTGTGTTTCCCTGTGTCGTTTGGTTGCGTTCAAAATAAGTTTTGGATATGTTCTACCCAACTAGTCCCAACAACAAGTTCTTTGAGAGCACATTTTATAGTACAGTTGGGCCTGTCGTGTTTCCCGTTCAATTTTTGTCGTGTGAGACTGTACGTGGTTGATGTGTGGTTGTGTGGGTTGTGTGTGTTGGTGATGTGTCGTGTGGTTGCGTTACAAAATAAATTTTGGATATGGTTCTACCAACTAGCCCAACAACAAGATCTTTTAGAGCACATTTCTAGTACTGTGGGCCTTGTCGTGTTTCCCGTTCCATTTTGTGTCGTGGTGCGCGCTGTCCGTGGTTGATGTGTCGGTGTGTGCGTGGGTGGAGGTGTCCTGTGCGGTTGCGTTCAAAATAGGTTTTGGATATGTTTTCCACAACTAGCCCAAGCACAAGGTCTTTTAGGAGCACATTTCTAGTTACAGGGGCCTGTCGTGTTTCCCGTTCAATTTTGTGTCGTGTGAGCTCTGTACGTGGTTGATGTGTGGGTGTGTGTTTGTATATGTGTGGGTGGATGTGTCGTGTGGTTGCGTTCAAAATAAGTTTTGGATATGTTCTACCAACTAGCCCAACAACAAGTTCTTTTAGAGCACATTTCTAGTACAGTGGGCCTGTCGTGTTTCCCGTTCAATTTTGTGTCGTGTGAGCGCTGTACGTGGTTGATGTGTGGTGTGTGGGTGTGTGTGGGTGGATGTGTCGTGTGGTTGCGTTCAAAATAAGTTTTGGATATGTTCTACCAACTAGCCCAACAACAAGTTCTTTTAGAGCACATTTCTAGTACAGTGGGCCTGTCGTGTTTCCCGTTCAATTTTGTGTCGTGTGAGCGACTGTACGTGGTTGATGTGTGGTGTGTGGTGTGTGCGTGGTGGATGTGTCGTGTGGTTGCGTTCAAAATAAGTTTGTATATGTTCTACCAACTAGCCCAACAACAAGTTCTTTAGAGCACATTTCTAGTACAGTGGGCCTGTCGTGTTTCCCGTTCAATTTTGTGTCGTGTGAGCGCTGTACGTGGTTGATGTGTGGATATGAGTTCAGGTGGGAATCTATGGAGAGATTTACGCTGTTTTGATAGGTACTGCCCACATACTTTTAAAAACTACCATCGTAAACTGATCAACCAAGTCCTCAACGGTGGTGTTGACGGTAACTAGTGACCAGTCAATGGTGGGCAGGTAATGATTCAAGCCAGTGCAATCACCACGCTTGAACACATACCTAAAAGAAAATGTTCATGTCACTGGAGAAAGTCGGTTCTTCAGCCGACGCATGTAACAACAACAACAACAACAACAACGACACAATATTAATAATAATAATAATAATCAATCAATCAATCAATCAAGTGTTTATTTAACGTGCCCAGGAACAACCGTAAGGTCTTTGTACTGGCGCACGGAGAAAAAAAAATACAAGAAACAATACAATAAGGAGACTCTACAGAAAAAACTAATAAAAAACAAGATAGGCCAAAATTCATAATAATATAACAGGAATAAAAAAAACGCTATAAAATTGCCCATATACAACTATGCGCAGGCAAAACAAGAAAAAAAATATCAACAGTGTACGACACTATGCTAGTACAGTGCAAAGCTCGGAGCAGAACAGCGATTGGGAGCTGTGAAAAACATCGAGCTCTAAAAAGTAAGCATTGTAGAGACGTTGTATCCTGTCAACGGTCGAATGTTCACAGAGGCAGGCGGTTACTTGAAAAGGTCTATTCTCTCTGGTCAGCTTACGTGGAATTCGGAAATTAAGACATTTGAGCAGTACAGGGCAGAATATGATACCATGCACAAGCTTGAAAAGAAATAACAGATCAGCGCGTTTTCTCCGGCAGTGTAGTGATGGCAGTGATAGTGATCCAACAGTGCCAATGCAAGAATCAGGGCCATTTCTAGCGAACCTATGGTTATAGATGTTCAGGAACTTTTTCTGGACTCGCTCAATGGCGTTGCTGCTGGAATTAGAAATGCCATTCCAGATCACAGATGCATACTCAAGTTGAGGAAGACATATCGCAGTGTACAATTTGTGGAAGCACATAGGAGAACGGAATTCTCTAGACATTCTGCAAACACAGCCTAGGGTGCGAAGACCCCGCAAAGCAACACGCTTAGCATGAGCAGAAAAGTGTAAGGTGCTATCAAAAAGAACACCTAGATCATTGATCTCACAAACCTTACACAACGTCACAGAATTGACAGAATATAAAAATGGCACACTAGATGTTTTTCGAGTGAAACTCATTACCTTGGTTTTTGAAATATTTAGGGAGAGGTTATTGCTCCTGCACCATTCAGAGAAAGAACACAAATCCGATTGCAGCAAGCGACAATCGAGAACTGAATGAATTTCCTTAAATATCTTTATGTCATCGGCATAGAAAAGGAAAGAAGAATTCCGAATGACAGAAGAAACATCATTAACATAAATTAAAAAGAGGAGTGGGCCCAGTACGGACCCTTGAGGAACCCCACTAGTAGCTTTGTAGGAAAAGGATGTTTGGCCATTTACGGCAACATAACATGATCTATCCAGAAGATAGCTATGTAGTAGATTCACAATTGAATAATCAACATCAAAGTGCGCAAGTTTATCCACAAGCAGCGAATGGCTGACAACATCAAAAGCTTTGCTAAGGTCACAGTAAATAGTGTGTACCTGTCCTCTCTGCGATATGGGCGTGGAGACTTGCATCATGAAACTGGCAAGATTAGTGACAGTTGAGCGGCCAGTGAGAAACCCATGCTGATTCGCAATCAATGAATTTTTTACATCAAAAGACAATATTTTGTGAAGAGCAAGCTCAAAGATTTTTGATGCAGCACAAAGAAGGGAAATAGGGCGGTAGTTCGAGACGTCACTTTTACAGCCAGACTTAAATACTGGGAAAACACGAGCAGTTTTCCACATGCTAGGAAAAGTTGAAGCATGCAGACACTTATTAAATATCGACGTCAATACTGGTACAAGTATACTGCCATAGGCTTTTAGTATGGCGGAGGGGATGCCATCTGGGCCAGCTGAAAAGGATGGTTTCAAGCGCTTAATGCATTCTGAAATTGAACCTTCATCTAGCGACACAGCATCAGCTGTGCCAACTGGCTTAACCCGTCCACCGTTACTATCTACAGAGGCTGGTGACCTATAAACAGATGAGAAATGCATGGCAAAGCAGTCAGCAACGGCTTGAACATCTACTCCATTTGGATCCAGTATCCTGAAGGACTCGCCACTTTTGCTCGACCGTTTGCGCACATACTTCCAAAACTCTGCTGGCCTGTCAGACACGCTTTTTTCTAAAAATGAAATATATACACTGTGATCCCGTTTATATAGGCGTTTACAAAGAGTACGAAAACGACAAAATTCTTCCTTCAAATGAGCTGATGGGGAAAATTTATTCTTCCTGTGTGCGCGGTCTTTATGTTTTAGTGCACTTATAAGTAAAAATAAATAAATATATTCTTAAAAGACGATTCGGCTGCAGCACGGGAGCCTTCTTCACAATCAAACCAGTAGTCATTGTGAACAAGGCTCCCGTGCGGGTGCCGAAACGTCTTTTAAGAATGTATTTATTTATTTTTACTTTGGTCGGTGCTGCTCTATGTACTTCATGACAATGTCTTATGCAGAATAAGGTAAAATTCCTTTGATGTGGAACAGAGTAGAGGAATATGGGGAGATAATTCGAGACGTCAGCTTTGTAGCCACATATACACTGAGGAAACACAAGGAGTTTCGCAAATGCTATTAAAAGTGGAAGTGCTGAGAGAGTTATTAAATGTGGATATTACTAAATGGACAAGTATAGTGCCATAAGCTTTTAGAATGGCGAAGGGCATGCCTTCGGCCCACTGGATAAGGATGGCTTTAAGTGCACATTCACTGAAGAAGTGTTCGTCAAGTGATGCACTACTGTTGCTGTACATGTGCTGGAGTGTGAGACTTGGTATAAGGATGAGAAGTGTGCAGCAAAACACTCAGCGTCTGATTCAACTTCTGTTCCGCTTCAGTTCAGTAGTCCAATCCACTCTTCTCGTCTGCAGTTCGTTTCTGTACATATTTCCAAAACTCCGCTAGCCAGACAGAGATTCTTTTTCTCCTAAGGAATTCACGTGTGGAATTGGATCACGATTCTACGCCGTTTACAGAGACTTCGGAAGTAGCTGAATTCATCCGCTATGTAGACAGCGAGATTTAAGACTTCTTATGGGCACGATCTTTATGTTTCAATGCGCATATTAGTGCAAGTGGGAATCCATGGAGATGTGTACGCTGTTTTGGTGTGTACTGTGCAATATAATTTCAACAACTAGCCTCGTAAACTGATCAACCAGCTCATAAACGGTGGTGTTGGTGGTAACTAGTGACCAGTCAATGGTGGGCAGGTAATGATTCAAGCCAGTGTAATCACCACGCTGGAACACATACGTAGGGAAATGCTCATGTCGCTGGAGAAAGTCGGTTCTTCAGCCGACGCAGGTAACAACAACAACAACAACAACAACAATAATAATAATAATAATAATAATAATAATAATAATAATAATAATAATAATAATAATAATAATAATAATAATAATACACACTTTCTCAAAACATGACGAGTGGTATGACACATAAATGGACGGACGATTCCAGTCGTTGTGTTTTTGGCTCCAAGTACATTGAGGTTATTATTGCCAAAATATTATTTCGACTTATGGCGAGTGTACCTAATGTAATATTAGTGTTCTAAGCTTTCCAAGACCAAAACTACGACTGTACGCCGAGAAAAACTGCGCTTTTATACCTTGAGTATTGGTGAGTATTGGTGGTGAGGGAAGGAATAATGGTTTACCTAAAACACTTACTTTTTTTTTTCTTCTTATACTAACTTTGCATAACCTGGAGGGGCTTGAGCTAAAAAACATGCTGTTGCGCGTTGTCTTCGTCGGTGTAATACTCGATTCCACGCAGTTAATTTTATTTGCACCGGCCTTAACATCTTCATCGAAAATTAGACGGCGTCGGCGCGTCTGGACTATGAAATTCGGAAATAAACAAAGAAATTATTTTCCTTTTGGTCGCTATGACGAATATAACAGGAAGTGGGTGATACTTAAGCTGCATGCTGACTTCTGCGTCGGAAACACCTCTCGGTGCTTTATTTCAAGGGACGCGAAGATTTAGAACACCCCTGGTCGCCTGTGCTTCTCTATTTACGTTGAAGTGGTTACAACAGTGCTTTAACAACGGAGCAGTTTAAGCTCCTAGTTAGGAGATGGGAGTTTCACAGAAGTATGCGCCGATCCCGGTAGCAGTTCACCGTGGGAGGTCTAAAAATTTCAGGCACCGCTCCATGTTGCGGGTTCAATCCCCGCGGTCGCGGCTGTATTTGCATACACACGGAAAAACTGAGAAAGAGAGAGAACGAAACATAACGACAGAAATTGAGGGTCAGAGAAATAAAGAAGTAGAAAGGAACGCCTGCCACAGGTGCAGCTCACTTCGCAAAGCTTAGATACTGGTTTACGTCACCTTGTGAAAGGTAGCTGCGCGATGGAAATCACGAAAAACCACATAACAGCTGATCACGGTATGGAAACCACGTAGAATCGCGGAAAAGCTAGTGACGTGACGTGTTCCATACAAACAATATAAAATCCCGCAACAACTAGTCACTTGTCGTGTTCGCCCCAAAATCAGGCGCTCTTTAGGTTAGTCTAGGCGCATCACAGGATGCAGAAGAGCGGATAATCGGGCCAGTTGGTAAGCATTCATGGTGATAAGTGCGCAAACTCTGCACAAGGACACAGCAGGGAGAAACGAACAAGCGCAGACTGAAACTGACGTTTATTGAAAACTGAATAAGTACACATAGATGAGGGAAAGGAAACAGGCGATAAGTATACATGAAAAACAAGCATGAATAGATTATGTGCCATTAATGTATGATAGTTCAGATTCTAAGAGTAATATTGAAGGAGAACTGACGCATATATCACTGTTTTTCTTAATAAAGAATGCCTCAGCAATTCCTCTTGTTCTTTGGTCACGGTGACAATACAGAACCGAGGTGGGTGGAAATTGAGGAACACTCCCACACCTAGCACAATGCGCGGACAGGTGTAACCCAGGAGCCGATGAAAGAGCATTGTGGTGCTCCTGCAACCTTACATTAATGCAACGTTTCGTCTGCCCAATATATACATGTTCTCAGGACTGGGGGATCAAATATACTACGTTCCAACTGCAAGTGGTGTAAGGCTGGACATGGTTTACGCCACAGCCTTTTCTAGAGACAGCCCGTTTTATTTTTGACTGTTTATCAATCTTAGAGCACAGTTGCTCCAACTTATTGCCACTAGAGAAGACTACACCAACAGAAAACTTCTTGCACACTTTTTTTTTACTTTATGAGAGAAGACGCGAACATACGGAATAACCGCAATCACCTGCCTCTTCTTTTCTTCCGCATCACGGAGACGGCCTACACCTTTCGTCATTTTAGAAGTTTTTTCGCTGTAAAAAGCAAAGCATTGGTAGGGAAGCCGGCCTCTTGCAATCTAATTATCTGTCTCTAGAAGGATGCTAGGCCGAACAATCACTCCGCTGTCGCTTCCAGCCTTGTACTAGCCAAAGCTGCGCTATTTATTTTTTGTATATTACCGTCCAGTTAGCGTAGCTACTATGGCGTAAGATACAGTATTTTATGCCAGCCTAATGAAACGATAATGCAGCCTACGGGAGGCGTTTCACGAAAAACGCGCCTGGGCAAGAGCTGGCCCGCAGCCTTAAGCCCTTGATGTCCTACATTCTCATCGTATTTTGGCTCCTAAATCTGTTGAATGGAATCCGCTCTTTAAGTTAGTCTTATTGCTAACACAACGGAGGCATAGCACTTGCCGAGTGAACTATAAAGCGCGGTATCTTTAATACAGCTCTTTTGCTACTTTTTTTCGCCACGAGTCAATGGATTCCAGATATTGTTTACCCAAAGTACAAAAATCAATTCGTGAAGATAAATTTCAAGAAATGCTGAAGTCCTTAGCTTGCACTTGAGCTTTGGTTCATATTTGTGCAGAAGGAGTTATGTGCACTGTTGTCAGGAGCCTATACGAAAGGAAAGCTTGGCATTCATTAGATGAGAATTTTGTACCTATTCCTGGGACAAATGTGATAGCCTATGTGAGCATAATGTGGCAAATTTCATATTCACAATTGTACAGCTCTTTTAGCGAGCCCACTGAATGTGTGCAGTGTACACAGTATGTACATTAAAACAGATTCACACCATAGTGGGATTTGTGTAACAGTGGTGACGGCTATGCGCTCTCGGTCACGCGTTACTTTTTGCGATAGTTTATCCCCCTACTCGTTACTATTTCAGAACAGTAACGCGTAAGGTACATACGTTAACAGTTTCTAATAAAATAATTTTTCCCGTTACACGCTACGGTTGATGCCTTCGGCCGGAACTATGCCGTAAGGATAACGCGCAGAAAAATTCAAAAATATCGCGCCTCATACACTTCTCATGCAACGAAGTGCACATAGCCTGGCACGAATGCATCATGAAAGCAGCAGCATATCAGCAGCCTGTGAATTACCGATCAATTAACAATTTGTAAAACGGCGTGTGACATAAACCGGCATACATCGGCGAGGGACAAAAGTCGGGAAAAAATATGGGACCCTTATAAAAAGGTTGAACTTGTACCAGTGGGTGGTTGTATATAAATGAAGGTATCAACTCAATGTTATAACCCCGTATTTAGCATCGGTACTAATTATTAATTAATAATTAGCATTGAAAATTTTCCTCATTACCGGCTGATGGTCAGGAAAAGTGGGTTTAACTACGTTTTAAAAACAGCTAGTACGAATGCATGTGCAAATCACGTCTAGACACTTACATTCATAAAGAGTTGCGCTGCAACCACCAAGAACTTCCCAAGATATAACACGAGGCGGGGGTGGGGGGCGGACCGGGCGGTTGCGTTTAATTCCTACAGCGACGCCATCAGCATAGACAGAAAGACGGCCCGATTGGAATTTATGTACATGTCTAAATCTTTATTTTCGAAAAGAGTACAGAGCGCTAGGCACACGAACACAGAGAAGAAGGACACACGGACTGGCGCTGCTAACAGCTGTTTAATCCTCCTACACCCACAGATATTTTATAACGGTTCCAAATTTTGCGCATGCGCAACGTCGTGTACAGAAACATAAAAACTAGAATAACTACAAGCCGCACGAATGATCTGCGCACGTCCCATATCATCCAGAAGGAAGTTATATTCAGAGGAGGATAAGGTAATCGAAGCCTCGCTTACGCATATACCTTTGCACTTCATGAAAAGGTAGGCCTCCAAGGCTAGCCGAGAAGAACAGCTTTTGCTTCGGCCGAACATCTTAGCTCTCAGAATTTCGGCGCACATCCACATGCGTTAATGTTCGCAACTACTTGCGCGTATTATATTCTTTCTTGTTCGCCTTTAGTGCCTGCTCCCTAAGGCGGTGTTAGATGCATCATTCAGTTTCGCCAAGGTAAATTTTTCCACACGACATTGCAGTGCAGTAAAACACCAATGGAGCACTTGAAGAAATGGTCCGGGTGTTTGATGCCGCATCCTTGCTTGTTTTCACGGCAGATGCAGGGGCAAATTTTCTGCAGATTGTTGGGGGCTGAAAAGGCCAGGGGCACTTCATGTCTGCTTGCAAACTTCTCGAGGCCATGAGACAAAGCGTGCACGTATCGCATAACGACATGTATCCCATTCAAATCCTGGGTCTGACCCCCTTAATTTTCTCCGCCGAGCTTCACTTTTAGTAGCAGAGACTCCGCAACTGCTAAAATGACCCTAGTGGGTAAGCCTGCCGCCAAGGGCGGGTCACTTTCCAATCAAAGCTTTGCTGCATGCGGTGTGCGCACGATTTTACGAGAAGAGATTTCATGCAGTGTACTATTATGTCCTAACAGTTTTTAATAGCGCCAGTCCGTGTGTCCTTGTTCTTTCTATGTGTGTGCCTAGCGCGCTGTACTCTTTTGGAAAATGTATAGGCAACTAGCCCAACAAACAGTTTTGTCTAAGTCTCACAAGCTAGTACCTAAACGTCGCTTAAGGCGACATTAAAGAGATGCCACAATTTCTTACTACAGTTACTCTTACGACCCCCTCCCCTCCCCCCCAAAAAAGCAATGTAGAGCACCTAAAGAGATGTTGGCAACTCTGGCTTCGAATAACTTCAATGGGCCCTGCATCCTAATCTTCAGGAAGCAGCTACATCTTAATCCTCAAAAGTGGGAAGGCGTCGGAGCGTCTTCCCATTGATCACAGGAGCCTTAAGATACATCATCGGGTTTTAATCCTTGTTTCGTGGTTTTCTTTATTGAAATGAATACTAAGCTCCGTAGGTTTTGCCGGATTGCAAATTAAGGTATGCCACTTGCCTTCGACTGGGAGCACGCCTTTTGTGTTTAGGCCACGGAATTTTCCGACCAGCGTTAGGTACACAACTCTGCTGGAAACGAAAGTGTAGTACCGCTCTCGACGACCGTTGGTGCTGCTCGCATGTACGCCAGAACGCGACCATTTGAAGAGATAGCTGCTGCTGCCAGCCACACCAACTCACACTTATGTCATCCCACAAAGCATATATGTAAGCACAAAATCACCAATAGCAACAGGGATGGCACCCCGCGTTGATGAAAACCTCACAATGTACACCATGAAACCACCTCAGTGTCTGGGAAATATGGTGAAATGACATCTTTTTAATGTCTCGTTTCAGAAAAAATATCTTCATCATGTGTCACTGAGATTTAAACTATGAAATAGTGTTTCGAATTGCCGGTACATTTGTGAAAAGCACTTTCGCTAAATCAGTACACTTACGCCAGCAACAGTGGACAGCGGCTAACTTCAACGATGTGAACATAATGGGCAGGAAACTGGAAATGGAGGGTATCATGCTGAAACTATTTACGGCGCCTTTATCTACTACTCCCTCGAGTTGAGCAGGGAGGCCTTGTGCTCCGCTCGACTCGGACGAATTAAAGCGGTGATGCTCACCGTAGGGACTGCTCGCGCTCTTGACCTCTGGTAAAGCGATAGGCAAGCTATGTCCAGGCCTCAGCAGTGACTGACGTCTCCACTCGACCGATGTTACCAAAACGCCGTCCCCGTGCGTCTACGGATGCCATCCTGAGGCTACTTCCGTAATAATAGCCCTACCTGGAGATATAAGCTTCTTCGCCGCATCACCGATTAGTCTACCGTTGTGTGTTTGGGAGCGCTAACGCGACTATGCGAGGGCGCCCGTCATCATGCACGTTTCTTTCAAATCACGCGCTCTTTCTTTAAAGGCCAGAAAAATTGGAACAGCTGCACCCGTTATAAAAATATACTTAACGTGCACCTTCTGCCCTGAGTACTTATTGATTAAAAAATTTAATTCCTGATTGAATATTCAGTAATAATTAACTGCCTGCGGTTATTAAAAGAGAGCCTTAGATAGTGACGACGACATTTAATAATGTTCTTAAGTTTATTGATGCCACGTAACGCTCACGTGGATTCCTTGCAGCGCTGGTGCATATGATTAGAAACACCCTCTATATCTAACCCGGTTTAGACTTCTCATCGAGTGCTGCAATACTTAATAAAAAATTGATCTTTAAAATATCACGCATAGCGTCTCATTGGCATGTGCTTCGCTGGTATCCGTAACGTCTGAACTGGGTGACATTCAGCCAGACAAGTAAGTGTTGCTTCCTGGTTATGTTGTTTTGCATTCGCGCCCACATTTACCCAATTTCAATTGTCCTGTTCTCACAGGCACCTACCATCCGCCGTCGCAAGCCTCACACTGCTGACGTAGTCGACCCTCGTCCTGGCAACGAAAGGGTGTACCACCGGCCCGCCCAGTGTCGTAACTGGGTCCAGCGTCGCCTGGCGCAGCTGGAGGCGACCGTCTCCGACAAAGTTTAACGCCCTGTGGGAGCAGTCGCTGGATATTGCAGTTGGAATACGAGCCGCTGTGTCTCCTGCACGTGCACAGCCGCCTGAATGTGCCCAGCGCTTCTTTCCCACTTGTTTACGTCATCAGTAAGCGACTACAGGGACGGTCGAGCATGGATGCGGACATTGTCCTGTGAAAGCTCCCATGTACAATCACGCGCAGGGCCATTAGTGCTGTAAGCTTGTCTTAGGGTGTTCTTCAGTGCCTTCGATGGCGAAGGTCCGAATTCATTGGGGCAAGTTTCTTCTGAAGCGTTGCGGTGCCATCGTCAACGACCCGGTTCCGTAGCTACTGGGAGTGATTTTATCGCTGCTTTTCATTATTTGTTCGTTATCTCCACATGTATTTAGTATTTTTTGTCCCCTGAATATACCGCGTTTCGACTGCGATGTTTGTTTTCATGACGAGTGACCACTTTTGAGAATCGCCAGGAAGGCCGTCGCCACCTAACATTTCAACTAAGGTCTCTTTATCGTGCATAATGAACGCAATTTTCAGGTTTTCCGCAGCCTAAGCTTGTTTTATTAACGAAATAATAATATTTATCTATCTATTATTTAAATTTGAATAGCTCAAAGGCCATCGAGTGTGTTTCACATGAGGGTTGGGCGCCCACATAATATTTAACATAGGTTAGTTATTCAACGATGTGCTTAAAAACATGAGTGTTCTGTGGTGTGGAATCGCGAAGGTCATTCCAATTCCCTGAGGCCTGCAGAAAGAAAGAAGAAAGATGAGTGGCGGTTTGCGCTTGTGGAGGATACAATGCCTTGTTGTTTTTCGTTTGGTTGGAATGGCGGAGGGTCGGGAAGATATTCAGAGCACGGGAAGATGCATGGAAGTTCTCGAGGAATAGCACAAGACGGGGCACTTTTATTCGAAGAGCAAGTTTGGTAAATTGGCTCATGACTTATGTTTGCTGGCAGTGTACGAGTACTCACGGAAAATAAAGTGTTGCGCAATTCTGAATTCCTTATAGCATTTAATATGGTTACATTAGTGGAAACATGCCTATTCCACTCTAGGTCGGAAGAATCTCGGATATGCTAAATGTTTGAGACAGGCGGGAGCAAGCCGAAAGTTGCGATGTGTATAGCCGAACATTCGGTTAGCATTGTTGGCGATGTAGCTAATGTGGGGGAATCAGTGAAGGTTGATAGCAAGCTATTCGTGTGCGCTTTTGATGATATAATGAAACTACTTATTGGGCATTTATGCACAGGATACTAGCCTGCGGTGAAACTAGATGAATTTTTATTGGTCAAGCTCAGTTCCCGATTTTTTAGTTGCATCAGGATTTCATGACTAAAAATTCCGCTTACAGAGCCAGCCCATCGTTGTTAGTTCAGCGATATAGCACACAATCATCGCAAATGAGCTCATTTTCATGATACGTTACATGGCAAGCCATTATCATATATACAGAAAAGTCGGGGGCCATGTACACTTATAAGTAGAACAACGTAAAGGATGAGGGAAAGAGTGTAGGGAAGACCATTACTATATAAACAAAATATTCGACAATGAAAAGTAAACGGAGAGAAGATATGCCTGATATGTTGCTGAAACTTTATTCTGAATGGACGTCTATATATTTGTCAGTCACTTGTTCAAAGTTTGTTGAGTTATCTACTGTTGCATTACCCGTGAAATGTGCCAATGTTGTTAAAGAGGTGGTGGTTGACTACAGGCCGATTTCCCAAATATCAACGTGCTGTAAACTGCTAAAGCACATAATCCATAAATACATCATCGAGTACTTCTGTGAACATAATATTCTTTCGCAAGCTCAACATAGCTTCCATTCTGGCATTTTCATGGTAACATTATTTCTAGAGTTTTCCCCGGGTATTGCATCCACCTTAACGTTAGATGACAGCTTGATGGAATTTTCGTTGACAACAGTAAAACTCTCGACACGGTATTTCATAACAATTTCCTCGTTAAACTCAGGGAAATAATTCACGGCCCTGACTTACACACTGGATACAGGACTACCTAAGCTCCAGAGCCCAGTTTGTTGCATTTAGCCATGTTCACTCCTTTAGGATGAGGATTACATCCAGTGTACCACATGGATCCGTACAGGGTCCATTACTCTTCGTCAACTATATAAATGACATCGTTAAGGTAACGGCTGGTACTTCTGTTAAATTACGACTCCATGATTTTGATTGCGTCCATTATTCTACTGTGGTTAATATACAAGTTCCGTTAGAGTTAAAGTTTTCTTTTCTTTTGTTGTGAATGACGTATAGCGTGACAAATGTGAATGAACTAGAAGAAAACAGTCTGAATGATTTTCTCAAAACGAAAGCAACCGTTAAAATTTACGTATTTTATTCACTATCACAAGTTCGCAAGTCTAGACTCGCTCAAAAACCTCCGTGTTACTTTATCCCCGGATCTGAAATGGCATGCTCACATTAAGTATCTGACCAAAAATGCGCCAGAAGAGCTGCGTTAAGAGAAATCTCCGAAATGCAACAAGGGAATCTAAGCTAGTGGCATAGAGATGGCTAATAAGTCCTCTTCTTCAGTACGCGTCTGTCGTGTGGGCATGAGTACCCTGGAATGTATTGAAATAACAGCTATTAGATTCACATGCAGTCGTTATGATGGCCATTTTCATCAACGTTATATGGTAACAAGCTAGAGCTAAAGCGCTTGGCCCCTAAAGATACTTTTGACCGTCTCGTCCTGCTGCACAATATTGCTCATGGATAAAGATCTATTGACGCACCTGCCCCGCCCCGGTGGCCTAGTGGTTATGGTACTCGGCTGCTGATCCGAAGGTCGCGGGATCGAATCCCGGCCGCGGCGGCTGCATTTCGATGGAAGCGAAATGTTGAGTCCCGTGTGCTGTGTGATGTCAGTGCACGTTAAAGAACCCCAGGTGGTCGAAATTTTCGGAGACCTACACTACGGTGTCTGTCATAATCAGAACTGGTTTCGGGACGTTAAAGCCCACAAATCAATCAATTGATGCACCTATTGCCTTTACAAACCCTTCTTCTCGACTCACCAGATGTAGTGATCACCTTCACATTGTTCCTTTCATGTCATCGATTGATTGGTATAGGTTTTTTTCCTCACACTATTGATATTTGGAATTCTCTTGCGGGCTCCCTGCGCCAGCCGTCGAATGATGAATTTGTGGAGCAATTGCCAAACTTCATTGACTGATGAGCTGTGTATACTTTCCTGAAATAATTTTCTTTTTCTTAGTGTACACACTCTAAATGTGTCTAAGTGCGCAGATACAGGCCGCGGGAGAGCCAATGTGTATGGCGTAGTGATCTAATAGTTAGAGAAGGCTAAACAGAAGGAAGAAAGATTGGTGTTGTTACAGAAGGGTAGACGAATGCTAACCATAGTGTACTAATGTGCAATAAGGCAGGATATAGTAGACTGGCGCAGTCTATGAGTAAATCGACATGAATAAGTGGGAATTGACAAAGGGTAAGTCGTAGTCATTGTGGATTGTTGGGCTGTTGTCTCTGTTATGTGAAAACACTAGCTTTCGCGGTCCTTGGCGCCGCCAGAGTAAGACTTATAACTTCAGGTAGGTTGGGCAATTTTTGTGAACACTAATATTTACCTTTCGTTAACGAGTGCGTTTCCATCACGTAGTCACAATGTCTTCCTGTAACCCTTACTGCCATTTAGCTTGGCATGTAGGTGTCGTCAGAGGATTAAGAAGTGTAGTGTTGGTCATTCTTACGCGTTGTTATTCCTGTAGAGTGAAATCCCGTCTACTGAATGCGCAGGAATAAAAAACGTCGTGAGTATTGCCCCACTATGATGGCATCAGCATATCTTAAAGCATATTTTACGACACAATTTTTGTCTCACAACATGACCAGCTATTACAACTTGAAATTATTCCTTCAATGGCTCCTTTGAACAAAAAATGCGCTTAATTACATGAAGTGGGTATGGCTCATGGATGCGAATATTCAGTAAAGAATGTCTGCGCTAAAATAATTACCTTCAGGCAGATGTCAGGCTATAAAGAACTTTGAAGTTCCTTTAGCGAATGGGATCATTCCGTGGCGAACTTCTTATTGATGGGTGGGGCTCTGCTCTAACAGCATAACTGCCGCTACAATGAGACAATGCCGCAGAAAACATGTGGGTGCGTGCAAGATGCAGCGTTATTCGTCTTGAGTATGAGTTCGTGTGTTTGGAGCACTTTGGCCACCTTCAGGTAAGCGTCTACAACATAACATGTGTCATTGATGATGATCACAATTTCCGAGAGCAGCATCCAAGTGTTAGCGGCGAATCGCACTGTATGAAAGGAAGTTCTCATTATAACCGGAAAGCTGGTCTAGTCAAGGTACCCACAATCTTGGACATATCACCTGGCACGAATCAATGTGTATTGTTGCAGAATACTGTATGTATAAAATGTGAATAAGATCTGTGTAGACGCATATTACAGGAGAGAGATTTGTGTAGAGCTTTCGAGTGTGTTTTTATAAAGCATATTACATTGATCTACGGCAGTCGGAATGTAGTGTATCAGTACCGAAATATGACCATTTGCGATAAAACTATTCCATAAAACAAAAAAAGAAGACAATGAGTCAAGCTAGCATTTTTATCCGATACATATAATAAAATATAGGTTTGGTGCAGAGTCCGGTCTGTTAAAACTGGTGGTAAAAATTTATTCAGGTGAACAGATATATGGACAACTTAACCGACGCAGATTATCCATATAACGGCTGCCAGTATGCGCGTATGAGCCACGCAGAGAAAAAAAAAACATCACATGTTGCTTATACAAACTTTCAATACGTGGCTATGAGCTGCTCGTCAATGAATTCTCAGCTCCTACCCAAATCAACGGTAATTTTATACAGCATCAGTGGCTGGCGTCAATAAAGACCCCTGCGTGGAGCATGAAGTTCGCCTAACCAACATATGCGTTCCGGTTGCGGGCCGACTGGGGCATGTTGGCGACATGTGTCTATTGTATCGCAGATTACTTGCAAGTGAAATTTCGTTGAGCCATTCTTTCTTCGTACGTTTTAAGGGATAATGTTTTTTTTTCTCCCCCGCCAACATGCCATAGCAGCAATGAATTTTATTACGGTTCCTACCTTTTCCGCATAAGACGTTTTATTTTTCGGCTCCCACGAAGACTGTATCAGCGGAACTCGCACTGTCGAAAATACATTTATCCACAGCTTCCAAACAGCTTTTACGATGATGAGAATCACAAGTACCATAGATGCTACGTATGGTATATATATTTCATTCACACGAAAAAAATATTCAAAAAGGGCACACATACATAATTAACAAAATCATTGGAAAAGAAAAGCGGAGCCCAGTAAACGGTACGAGGCCCTGAGGTCAGCTCTTGGCGACCTCGAAATACTCGTGGACAGGCCAAGCCGGGAGCTGTCCTTGCTGGAGTAGGAAGACAGCGTGAACCTCGGCTGGCTGGGCCTCCACCGCTTGCGACGTATGGAGAGTAATCCCATACGTATAGAAAATGGGCACAGATGTTCCCCGGCCAGACACCCGGCTACTTCGGTCCAAGAGGTTAGGAAGACCATGGTGGCCAACGGGGGCTCCGTGTGTCAAAGTGTCGGGAGAGGAGGTTGGTGTCTCTGCGTGAAGCAGCACAGGCGAAAAAATTATTGATTTTAGCCGCTGACAACCGTCGGCAATTGCAACAAAGGAAATCACGTCCATGTTTGCTGCATTCAATTGGCAAGCGTATTAAATACTTTTAAGACATCGGCAACCGCAGGATAGCTAGTTGGAAGTTTCCCAATAGATGACATAAAAAGCGGGCGAGATGCACGTCGCGGTCAACTGCCGGTGCTGTAACAAACCGCTGCACAACACGGCCATGCCGTCGCGCATACTTCCATGGAGAATGTCAGTCCTAAGCCAAATAATAGCGTCCACTTGAACTCGCGTATAGTCACCCTTACTAAATAATGGATTTAGCACTGCAGATTATGAGGGTTGGATAAGAGAAGTTTGAGAAGCGTTCCTTGGAGGTGCCGCTAATCGTTTAAGCCTTGCGTTTACAAGTGCAACGGCTTCCTATACTGTACTTCCTTTTCATAAGAGAGTTATTTTTTTTCTGAAATTGGTTCAAATACTGCCCAAGCGATCATCGGTCACTAAATGATCGGGAGGGTCTGCAATCAATAATAAAAGCCTATTGCGCATTGGTACTCGTAGGAATGCATGATAGAACATAAAACCTCATTATAAAAGAAGTCTGAATAATGAACTTTTTTATGCAATTCTTCTATATGCCAAGCTGACAATTATGTAAATTAGGACAGATTATATAAATGAGTTCCAACACACGTGCCAAACACGACAATATTCAGAAAGGTATAAATACCAGTGAACGACGGCTCATCTTAAGAGACGCACTAATATTTTAGAGAAAACAATGTTCAGTTTCGTTTGCCTAATTGCTTGGATGTTACATGCCTTCTTAAGATTGAGTACTCGAGCAGAAATAGCGATCTCACCTGGCAACTTGACGGAGATCCCGGGTGGCACAGCCTGCATTACTGCACCTTTAAACAAGGCGGAGTTCGTACACACGAGCTGCTGCCGCCGCTGCTGCTGCTGATCGCGGACAGCATCCCAGCATGACGTCATGGCGATACTGTCGCTGGAATACGTGCCGAGACCTGCTGAATGCCTTGCTGCGCCCAGAGCAAGCGGAGCGAAAGCTGGTCGGTCTATGCCCGCTGAGTAACTTCATCCAGAGGAGCACGAACGGTGACGCTGATGGCTGTACGCAGGCGATTCGCCAGTGACCGCTTGGAGGACACCACCCAGCCAGCCGAGACTATGCGGAGTCTTTGAAAGCAGGTGAAGAGGTCGCAATCCGTGAACTGATGTGGCGTCTCACGAGGAATGGAACGGGCAACTGCTCTTCTTTTTCCTCCACTTACGAGTAATTCTAGTGCGCCCGATAAGGGCGCCACCAGAAAGAATTTCTTGTGCTCTGTTGCCGTGTCACGGATAGCAGATATTTTATTACATTGCACTTTCCGATAGCTTCCTCTATTTCCCCGTCATTAACTGCACCCGCAGCTCAAGAAGGCATAATTGGAGTACCTCAGCAGAGGCGGGAAAAAACGCGGCTTTAAAAAACAGGAGCTCGCAAAGTGTGGCGGCTTACACATGGAAGGTACTGTGAAGCAGACCTTAATCAATACATTAAATTCATACGGTCAGCATGAGGACTGTCGTAACGGTGCACATGCCTTGAAAATTTTTTTCCGGAGCGCGTTGAATGTATTTGGTACATATACCAGCCCGTTATGATATTATAAGACGCCTCTGTTTCAGTTACGATTTCGGGCTCATTTACATCGACGTGTTCAGACTATATTGCATGATATGTTTAAAAAAATAGAATAGCAAGTGTAGTTGGTTTTCTTTTTTTTCCCTCGTATCAATGTTTCCGGTTTTCTATCCAATAATATTGATACGAGATATAGCGCTGTTTCTGTGTTTTCTTCTTGTTATGTCTATCTTGCTAGTCGTGTGAGCATTCAGGCGAGGTGAACATGTATGCTTCATTTATTTTCTGTTTAGGGCAGGTCCGCTGGATGAAGTGTATATTCTGACCCTAGTTTGCCCCCAGCGGCATAAATTTGCTTGCGGGGCACACCGTATTCGCCTCCAGCTAACCGGATGTGGAGGTCTTCCAAAAACCTCGAACAGGGCTTAAAATAAGTATCTCATTTAAAAATGATGAAATAGTGTACGTTAAGAGTGCCGTAGAATATATGTATGAGTGCACATTTGTGTTGCAAAAATGCGGCTAATTTAACCATATGATGATGACTACAATTAATTCAACTTGAAGAGCAGCGAGGTTATTCATATGCAGTTCTCAATGAGCGGATATTGTCACGTGGTCGTGACGCACGCGGCACTCAAGACGAAGCACGCAGGACTCTACGTGATGTCCGGCGAACTGTTTATGGGGAGAACTTGTGCCCAGCAAAACAAAGCAAATCCCAACGCACTGCATGGGCGGCGTGAACAGTCGTCGGTCGACGTAAAGACTGACAAGCGGCGTAGTGCGTCGGCTTTTAAACATGCCGCATAAAGCGTTCTCGCATTATCTCTTGAATTTCAGAAGTCACTCAAACGTTTGCGTCAGCCATGAAAAGTTTCTAGAATGGTCGACATGGTTCCAGAAGCGACATGCAAGATAAAGGCGGCCTGCGTTGCGCGTAACAGAAAGTGCCAAGTATGCTCCCGCAAACAATCAAAACAAGCGCGCGTGTCACAGGAAAATGACAATGGCTTGCGGCATAAAACTACCAAAAGAAATCACGTGTCAATATCTAAAAGAAGTTATTCTATTCTTTTAATGCCTACCCGAGTTAAAGAGACCTTTCGGGAACTCCATGACTTCTGCCCAGTAAGATAACGAAAATATATATAGGTCGAGAAAAGTGCTAGTAGTCCTTATTGCGGGGCGCACTTGAGCACAACGGGCGCATTTGTGCAAATATTCGCAGTTTCCATGTTTACACTCAGTAGACAGGAAGACTACAGCGCACCCCTAGAGTTACAACAATTAGAGACGCATTATACAATAAAAATAACCCATTTATTATCTTTTGCAATATATATTTCACCGAAACAGCGTATTTTGAAGAAGGACGTTGAAGTTACAAAAATTATCGAAGGAGAGAAAGGTAACATTGAATTAAATATACACATGCCAATTCCTCACGCCTTTTTCCGGCGAAAAAGTTCAAAAGAAAATTTCGGGCGTGGTCTACATTCTGGAAAGCCTCAGCTACGGTGCGATGATGTCCTTCCCCAGTGGCAAGACACTGGCTAGGCTGCTGCTCCGCGCTGTCTTCCAGCGTCGAACAGTCGCAGCAGGTCACACAGGGCGCTCCTAGGTGGGGGTCCGAAAGACTGCAACGGTGCAAAATAAAGGAGCCAACAATAGCTTCCTTAAAACTCTCCTTCTGTAAATAGCAACCGAATACAAAGAGTTCATTGTAACGAAATGAAATAAAGGGTTACGATGGTTGTGAATTGTTCAGTCTGATTACTCGTGTGAGAAGTATTATTCCCTCTCAATTTATAAGTTTCGACACGCGAAGCTTAGCATGCCCAGACACGAGGAATACTTGACTGGAGGACTCTTGGTGAATAGCGCCGTTGCCCATGCAAAACATGCGATTTCGAACGAAGAACTTTCACCAGCCTTGTTGGAAAGTGCAGCTCCTTGTTTAAGTCCTGGGATAAGAAGTGTTACAACATGGCACATTTGACATCCCTTTCTTCTTCATAGTTTTATTTTAAAATGCCGTGTAGAGTCGCTGAAAAGATCATGGGTCGAGAAACGAAGCTTCGGTGTCGTTATCTGCAAAGTGGGGCCCCTTGCTTCTGAGGAGCCCGCAGCGATTTCGTCGGGGAACACAATAGCCCGGGTTTAAACGTCGATACGCTTATAGTAAATATTTTCGATAGAATTGTTACGCATCCCAAAAAGATCATGTGAATGAGGACAACAAGGCTAGTTCAAGTCTCAGCCTTCCTGCGAAACGTTAGATTACGGAGACAAGTAAAAAAAGACCAAATAAGGAAGGTTTGCCTTCCAAGGAGCCCTATTAATTCATGCTGTGCATTCCGCGGCTGCGTCGCCCTAATTGGTTTCATATACCGACCACCACTCGGACGCAGTACTCCCGGAGAAAAGTGAACCCACCTGCCAAGATATCAGGCCTCGTCGGCAGAGGCCTGAGAGGTGAAGCACTTCCGCCAGATCAAGGCGGGCGAAATGAGGACACAGGCGCCGTTGGTGCTGCTGGTGATATCGGAAGGCGTTCCGATATGACGTCATGGCGGTGCTTCCACTGGACGACTTGGCAAGACCCTCAGCAGCCCTTCGGGTGCCGAGACACACGTTGCGAAAGCCGGTCGTTCCATGCCCAATGCCAGGTTAATCCCAAGGACGCCGCATCATTTGCAACACTGATGACAGAGAAATCGGCGATCCGGTGATGACGCTTTGGATGATACCATCTGGCCAGCTGATATCTTGTGCAGTCTTCGAAAGCACGAGGAGGGCCCTAATGCTTGGGTTTGCAGCCCGTCGTCCAGGGATCTGGTTGTTGCGTCCTCAACTCTGGCACATACCCATATTGGCGAAGATGTGAGACGTATGAAGAGTTTCGTCACAAGTACTGTGAAATGGGAGTCAGAATGGAATAATCAGAATAAGAATAAAAGTGAAGATTACGAATTTTTGAACAGAGCCGTCATGCATCAATTATGAATTTCGCAACAGTAGTGGGAACTAACTATGTTTATTCTTTTGCTTTCCTGAAAACTAATTCTCATACGCTCGAGAAACACGCCGCTGTCAAAAATAATGTGTATACTTTGTTGGGGAGTTACAAGTCCTATACTGCGATCTATAACAGCACGCTGTTCTGCTTCCTCTGGAGCTGCACTCAGAGGGGAAAAAAAGTGCCTCGAGTGGAAAACCTCAAAACTGGGGAAATTCTGCAGCGTTGAATACGCTTATGATTGCATCAGGTGCTTTCATAAGCATGTCATTATTTCTTAGAGGGCTGAAAAAACAGATATCAATTCCACGATTTGAGTCCTATTCGGCACCAGGAAGCTGCTCACTATTCCCCTCACTTCTCGCCCTCTTTACATTTAGTTGCTCGGGACGTCATTACCTATAAACTAATAATGACATTTGTTGCAGCTTTGCTTTAAAAAAACATGGTAACACTTTCTGGCACAATGTAGTGGAAGGCCCTGAAAATTTAGACCACCTGCGGTTGTTGCACGGACACTGAAAACGCAAACTTTCCCAGGAGACGAAAGGACTTGATTAGAAAACGGCAATGCACGATATTATCTAATGCAAGTGAGAGAATAGGACTAGCGGAGCTTTCTGTTGTGACGCTATCTGGAATGCCACAAGTGTGTCTACCGCTGCTGGATAATGAAGTGATAGCGACATTACTATGTGGTTGGGCATGCGCGAGTATATCTTGGGCTGTATATGTTCTTGTTCATGTATGGCAGTCTGGTTGCTTTATGCTGCCAGTACGCATAGCGGACAATAAAGCCGTTTCTTGAAGCCTGTGCATCCCTCTTCAGGTAAAACAAACTGGCGACGAGGGTGGGACTTCACAAAAACGGAAGATGGCAGCGGCGGTCGGCAAGCTACCGGAATTTGATTCGAACAGTGGAAGTTTGGACGCCTTAGTCGAACGCTTCTACCTGTACACCTCGTGTAATGAGCTCATGAGGTCAAGAAGCTACATCTATTCCTGAGCGCCATCAGAGAAGAAGCGTGTGTGGTGTTCCGAAGCCTGTTCCTACGAAAGACGCCCAGCACAACGTACAAGGAAGTCGTGACGACGCTGCAGAAACACTATTCCGCAAGACGTTCAGTGATGAACAAAAGGTACGATTTTAATGAACGGAAGCAAGCACCTCAGAAAGTGTCACAGACTTCGTGGTCCAGCTCAAAAAATTGGCAGCCTCATGTGATTTCGGCAGCTTTCCGGGAAAAAGCACTTCGTCACCTCCTTAAAGCCGGTGTGAATTCCGAGGCGATTCGTTGCCGTTGTTGGTGATGACCGACACCCAGCTCGCTAGGGACCGTGTTTACAACATCGCTACAGCCATGGGGAATGGTACCGAGAGAACAGCACTGCACAGTCTTGCAGAGCACGCTGTTCTGCTTCCTCTGGAGCTGCACTCAGAGGGAAAAAAAGTGCCTCGAGTGGAAAACCTCAAAACTGGGGAAAATTCTGCAGCGTTGAATACGCTTATGATTGCATCAGGTGCTTTCATAAGCATGTCATTATTTCTTATAGGGCTGAAAAAACAGATATCAATTCCACGATTTGAGTCCTATTCGGCACCAGGAAGCTGCTCACTATTCCCCTCACTTCTCGCCCTCTTTACATTTAGTTGCTCGGGACGGTCAATACCTATAAACTAATAATGACATTTGTTGCAGCTTTGCTTTAAAAAACATGGTAACACTTTCTGGCACAATGTAGTGGAAGGCCCTGAAAATTTAGACCACCTGCGGTTGTTGCACGGACACTGAAAACACAAACTTTCCCAGGAGACGAAAGGACTTGATTAGAAAACGGCAATGCACGATATTATCTAATGCAAGTGAGAGAATAGGACTAGCGGAGCTTTCTGTTGTGACGCTATCTGGAATGCCACAAGTGTGTCTACCGCTGCTGGATAATGAAGTGATAGCGACATTACTATGTGGTTGGGCATGCGCGAGTATATCTTGGGCTGTATATGTTCTTGTTCATGTATGGCAGTCTGGTTGCTTTATGCTGCCAGTACGCATAGCGGACAATAAAGCCGTTTCTTGAAGCCTGTGCATCCCTCTTCAGGTAAAACAAACTGGCGACGAGGGTGGGACTTCACAAAAACGGAAGATGGCAGCGGCGGTCGGCAAGCTACCGGAATTTGATTCGAACAGTGGAAGTTTGGACGCCTTAGTCGAACGCTTCTACCTGTACACCTCGTGTAATGAGCTCATGAGATCAAGAAGCTACATCTATTCCTGAGCGCCATCAGAGAAGAAGCGTGTGTGGTGTTCCGAAGCCTGTTCCTACGAAAGACGCCCAGCACAACGTACAAGGAAGTCGTGACGACGCTGCAGAAACACTATTCCGCAAGACGTTCAGTGGTGAACAAAAGGTACGATTTTAATGAACGGAAGCAAGCACCTCAAGAAAGTGTCACAGACTTCGTGGTCCAGCTCAAAAAATTGGCAGCCTCATGTGATTTCGGCAGCTTTCGGGAAAAAGCACTTCGTCACCTCCTTAAAGCCGGTGTGAATTCCGAGGCGATTCGTTGCCGGTTGTTGGTGATGACCGACACCCAGCTCGCCTAGGACCGTGTTTACAACATCGCTACAGCCATGGGAATGGTACCGAGAGAAACAGCACTGCACAGTCTTGCAGCAGCAGCGACGTCCACTGGGGGAACAAATCATCGACGCTGCGACCACGCTCAGAGTCAGGGGCATCCAGCGGCTCGTCCCCGACAATCCGACACCAAGGAGGTCGATCAAAAGAGCCAAGTGAATTTTTCATCAATGCAAGGGCGGCACGCACCTGGAAATTATCCGTTCTTGAACAGCTCTTGTTATATGTGTCAAAAGGATGATAATATTTCGAAAATGCGGAAAAGCAAAGTTGTACATCAGTTAGAGCCGGAACCTCCGGACATAGGCCCGTATTCACAAAAACAACTTGCGACAAAAATGCTCGTAAGAGAAAATTTCAGCCAATCCTGATGCTGGACATATCATTACAGAAGCCCGCTGACCAATGGCAAAAAGCACTTACGAAAGAGAAGTTTTGTGAATTCGGCCCATAGTTTCTTACGCTTTGTCACACCGATAACCGTTCGGGAAGTCCTGTCATTGTAATAAATGTACGGTTCTACGGGAAAGAGGTACCCATGGAAATAGACAGAGGCGCGGCAGTTTCCATAATGTCGGAAGTAGAGTGCACGGAACATTTCCGAAGTGCTTATTTCAGGCAAGCTGTTATCAAACTTGTTACGTACAATGGTACGCCGATTGATACCATAGGAACAATTGATGCTGAAGTGAGCTACTATTAGCAGTGCTATGAGCTATGAGCATTTGCTTTTAGCATTTGCTAAAGAGACTAAAGGCGCGAGAATGCCTACACTATTTGGCCGCATCTGGCTCTGTAAAGATAAAATCCGGTTGCATGAAGTACTGTAAGGGAACGCACTGACGAAGGAAATACCCTTGACTGACAAATATCGCAAAGTGTTCGAGCCTGGTTACGGAGCAATAAGAGGTTTCAAGGCAAACATTGTTGTTTAAGAGAAGGCTTCACCTGTATTGTGTAAGGCGCGACCGGTGCCGTCCGCAATGCACGAAAAAGCCGAGCAGGAACCGGCCAACATACAAAAAGCTGGAGTCGTATAGCGGGTGCACCACAGTACTGGGGCTACACCTCTGGTGATTGTTCCAAGGAAAGAGAGCAAGGAAATTAGGCTATGAGACGATTACCGTGTCAAGGTAAACCGTGCTATTGAGGTGACCAGTACCCGCTCCCTCTCCTAGAGGACATATTCGTAACGATACATGGCGGAGCCGTGTTTTCTGTTCTGGATTTGTCCAATGCGCACTTGCAGCTCGAACTGGACGAGCGAGCGAAAGAACTGCTCACTGTCAACACAAACTTGGGCCTGTTCAGTTTCCGACGCTCGCCATACGGCGTAGCCTGCGTGCCGGCAGTGCTTCAAGCCGTGATGGACCAAATCCTGCAGGGGCTGTGCGGCATGGCCTGTTACTTAGATGACGTCTTCATCGCAGGCGAAGATCGAAAGCAGCGCTACGACAGGTTGGAGCTCATACGCCTACCAAAACATGGCATAAGGGTCAACACTGACAAGTGCAAGTTGTTCCAACAAAGAATGAGTTACCTGGGCTATGAAGTTAACAAAAACGGCTTGCATTCCACTGCGAGTAAATTAGCAGCCATAAAGCACGCGCCAAAACGGGACAATGTAACTCAGCTGAAAGCCTTTTTGGGCTTGATAAATTTCTGCTCAAAATTTTGGCCTAACTTAGCAACGATTATAGAACCCCTGCATGACTTGTTGCGCATAGAAACAGCATGGCATTGGTGGTGTCAATGTGATGGTGCATTCAGGACTTGTAAAGAAATGACGATAAATGGCAATGTTCTTGAATTGTACGGTGCCAAAAAAGAAATACAGATAGCGTGTGGCGCGTGCGAATATGGTCTTGGTGCTGTTTTGTCGCATATCGCGAACGGAAAACACAAATGAATTGCATTTTCGTGGCGGTCACTATCACCCGCTACGACAATGCGATTATGACAAGATGTACGGTCGAGCTTTCAATGTGTTGACAGACCACCGTCCTCTAGCCATGCTCTTCGACCCGAAAAGGAAAGCCAGTGCTGTGGCCACTGCTAGGGTACAACAATGGTTCCCCTTCCTAGCCAACTACAGCTATAAGACAGCGCACAAACACTGGTACGGCAAATGGTCACGCAGGTGCTTTATCTAGTCTGCCATTGCAAGAGATAGCAGAGAAAACTGAAGAAATTCTTTATCTTTCCACTCTGGACAATCTTCCTTTGACGCAAAGGACATCGAGCGTGAAACAACATGCTACTATACACTTACGGTAGTTCGCGACTGCTTCTCAGTAATTGCAACCCTGCTCTAAAGAACGGAAGGAGCCTGAAAGCGGTGAAGAGACGTCTAGGCATAGGCAAAAACCAAGCAGATGCATTACGAGACGGACAAGGGAATGTGATCAAGAATAGGGATGAGAGAGTTACAATAGCCGAGGAGTATTGCAGAGACCTCTACAGTAGCCGCGAAAACCAAGATATAGTGAACGGGGAAGCAGTTCAGAGGAGGCTGCCATTTCATGAGTACAGCCAGACGAAGTAATGGAAGCTGTGAAATCGAAGTAATGAAAGAGATGCAAGCGGGACAGGCACCCGGCGAGGGCAAGATAACAGCAGATCTCTTAAGTGATGGTGGGCTGATTAGACTGGAAAAGTTTGCAAGCCTGTGTGCGCAATGCCTATTGACGGCGACAATAACGGAATCTTGGAAGAATGCATGCATCATCTTAATCCATAAAAAAGGAGACACAAAGGACTTGAAAAATCACAGGCCGATTAGCTAACTGTCAGTCGTCTACAAGGTATTTAGCAAGGTAATCGCTAACAGAATTTCGACCACCTGTGGTTCTTTAACTTGCACTGACATCGCACATCACACGGGCCTGAACCTTTCGCCTCCATCGAAATGCAGCCGCCGCAGCCGGGATGCGATCCCGCGAACCTCGGATCAGCAGCCGAGTACCATAGTCACTATATCACCGTGGCGGGGCAAATGGGTGGACTGCATTCGCAAACACTCTCAGATAATGAATTGTACCTTACCATCGCCTCTGAAGAGGAATGTGTATAACAGCTGCATCTTACCGGGACTCACCTACGGGGCAGAAACTTGGACGCTAAATAAGAGCGTTCAGCTTTAACTGAGGACGATGCAGCGAGCTATGGAACGAAAAATGGTAGTTGTAACCTTAAGGGACAAGAAGAGAGTGGAGTGGGTTAGGGAACAAAAGCGTGCCAGGGACATATTAATAGAAATTAACAAGAACAAATGGGCGCGGCCGGGCCATATAATTCGAAGAGAAGACAGCCGTTGGTCGTTAAGGCTAACTGATTGGATTCCTAGAGAATCCAAGCGTGGTATCGGGGGGGCAGAAAATCAGGTGGGCAGATGAGCTCAAGAAGTTTCCTGGAATAAATTGGACCCAGTTAGCACAGTACAGAGATAACTGGAGATCCATTGGAGAAGCCTTTGCCCTGCAGTGGGCGTGGACAGCCTCATGATGATGACGATGATTATGATGACGAAACACACAGTGGTAGTAGAGCTTCAACGGGGGGCCATTGCTTGCATGTACAAGATCTGTGCGCTGCCAAGGCTTGACAAGACGAGAAGGAAGAAAACATACACGCGACACACGTACTAACTCGTTTACATTTGTATCAAAAGCGTTATTACGCAAGACATAGAAAAAAGGAAAGGAAGGAAAAGAACGGAAACAAACTCAAACGCACCGTGCTCTCTTCACACATGGTGGTCATAGTTAACATTCAACACATGCGAGCAAAGTATGCTCGTTATGAAATCTGTAGCGTGCACGGTAAACAAAAACAAACAGCACAGAGAGACAAACTAGCGCTAACTCAAAATGGATTATTATTCTAAAAGCATTTGAATATTAAAGCAACCCTTATTCGCAGTGCTCATGAGCCAAGCGAGTCATGTGTAATGCGCATAAGTTCCTCGTTCAAGAAGGACCCAAGGACGCCAATAATTTGTCGGTCAGTGCCACTGATGGTTGACCAATGCAATTGCCAGCCCACCATTTTATGTGGAATGCTTCCGCATTTTACGTGTGACTGTTTGAAAACAAAATGTCAACATGATCAGAAACCGAGTTGCAGTTTTTCTTGAAATATGTCATCTGTATGCACGACGTATTAGTCCTTTTGCTGATGCTCATTGCGGATTTCTTTTGCGCATGTGCTGAGTAGTTTTCAAGAAATAAACAGTTGTGAGTTCACGCTTGTTATTGTTTGTATCTGCTCTGTGTTTCTGTTTACTGTGGGCGCTAGATGTTTCATCTACCACCTCCCTCAATTACCAGTGTTAATGCTCATGATATCTAAATAGCAGCAAGGAATTGACTGATTGATTTCTGCGATTTAACGTCCCAAAAATATATCATTATGAGAAACACCGTAGTGTAGGGCACCGGATATTTCAACCCCTTCGTGTTCTTTAAAGGCCACTGTCATCGAACACTACACGGGCCTCGGCAAGGAACTCCATTTCGTTTCAAGTTAAGCTAATATACGTTCAACTAACACACCCAGAACTAGTATACACATGTCAAAAGACTCGATAACTATTCTCTAAGTCTCATTAGAAGCGTGGTACAGCCCTTTTGTCTCTGGGGGGGACGGTTGAAACTTACACGCTGCACGGTGCATGTACATGTTGCCTGGATGAGACTGCAGTTGGCATATAATAATTAAGCCAAAAATTATGGCGCTGGCCTGTCTGGCCGATATATCTGTTCTTGCATGAAAGTGGAATGCAATTAACTACGCATTATAAGCATTGCAAAAACTGGTTGGCTAAGGTGACTGCATTATTTCACTTTATTTTCAAGTTTGTTGACTTTCGGACAAAATTTTCAAAACTTGAAAGGCTCCGAGAACAACCGGAGGCAATCCCACCCTTCCTGGAGACGCATATACCTAACCGCGCTTCTCGCCCTCTGGTTAATGAAAATAAGTATTAGCACCTAGCAAAATGTGTGTTGTTTCGGATATTCTTAAACATACTCGAAACTATCAGAAAGGAGTTTACCTCTTTTTCGGAACGAAGAATTAAAGCAATATGATGCGTCATTCTTTGGTGACAAGACATGTACTGTTTAAAAGATTCTCTGGAAAGAGGAATATTTATAATGCATTGATTCGTCAAACAATAAATAAGGAAGCATGTGTATGGTGTTTACTGATTGATTTGTGAGGTTTAACGTCCCAAAACCAGTTCTGATTATGAGAGACGCCGTAGTGGAGGGCTCCGGAAATTTCGACCACCTGGGGTTCTTTAGCGTGCACTGACATCGCACAGCACACGGGCCTCAACATTTCGCCTCTTTCGAAATGCAGCCGCCGCGGCCGGTATTCGATCCCGCGACTCTCGGATCAGCAGCCGAGTGCCATAAGCACTAGACCACCGTGGCGGGGCTGTATGGTTTTTACTATGTAGGCGCTTAATTTACTGAGGAGTCCTTTTTGCGAATATCTTGACGACAAACAAGGGAATGCATAAAGTTGCATGCCCGACTACAACCTGCACGGGGCAAATAAATTCCTAGCAGGAAATATTTCCACATGGCACCTACAACAAAAATGGCGGCTATTGCTGTGTCAAAACAGAATGAGGAGGCACTGGGTGTGCTTCGGCTCTGTCTTATTCAGAATGCGACTGGAACCTTAAGCACCTTTTTCATTGCTGACAATTGGAGATCCATCCCTTGTACAGAAAGAGGAGATTCGCTAGGTCGTCACTATCGCCAGCGTTATTCCAAACGGCAGCCACGCTGGTGTTTGCACACTACAGGTAAGACTAATTTTCTCGGAGACAAGGGAATATGCTAAGTGAAGGGGTGTAGACGTAAATTCAGGGAGATGAAGCATCAGACGCGAGGGAGGGACACACAGAGCACCAAATACCAATTGATTTTATTAAGAACAAACGAAAGCCGCCCCCCCCCTTTTTTTTGTTCGCACGTGCTGCTCTTCTCATCTCTTTCTGAGGACGGGGGAGAGTGTGCAAAGGCGTACATAAACGAACGCTGGAGAAGGCAGTTGCCACCCTGACGAAGACAAGTCCGCTTGGCCAAACGTTGGCTCCCTCAACATTCCCTGTTCTAAATTATACAGAAAAGTTTATTTAGGTTTTCAGCGAATGATGATGCATAGGTGATGTCGACGATATGTTGGGGAAGGCCGTTCCAATCTTTCGCTTCGCGTGGAAAGAAGGAAGCTGAAAAAGTAACAGTTCGGAACCGGGGACGAAAAACTTGAAGGGTATGAACGGTGTGTTGAGAGATGTACGATGCTGGCGTGATGTAAGGTGCACGATTAAGTGATGAGTAATAGAACTTGTGGTAGAATAATAGAGTGGCTATGCGACGGCGAAGTGAGAGAGGTGGTATCGCAGATTTAGTTTTCAACGCTGAAACACTGACGTCATACGAATAAGAAGAATGGATTAACCTTGTAGTGCGAATTTGGGCTGATTCTAGATCGTTTATGAGGTTAACATGATGCGGGTTCTATATGGCAGATGCGTATTCTAGTTTAGGTCGGACGAGTGATCTGTAAGCCAGCAATCTTACGCGATGTGGGGCGAGGCGAAGATGACGTTTAAGAAATCCCGGTTGTTGTTGTTTTGTGGGGTTTTACGTCCCAAAACCAGTTCTGATTATGAGAGACGCCGTAGTGGAGGTCTCCGGAAATTTCGACCACCTGGGGTTCTTTAACGTGCACTGACATCGCACAGTACACGGGCCTCAACATTTCGCCTCCATCGAAATGCAGCCGCCGCGGCCGGGATTCCATCCCGCGACCCTCGGATCAGCAGCCGAGTACCATAGCCACTAGACCACCGTGGCGGTTAGAAATCCCAGTGATTTGTTTGCTGATGATATCACGTTAGCGACATGTGCATTCCATGTTAGGTCATTGGATAATGTAATGCCTAAGTATTTGAAAGATGATACGGATTCTATGAATTGGTTAGCGATTTTGGACAGAAATGCGTGAATATTTTGTCGACGGGTAATAGAAAGGATCTTGCGTTTGCTATGGTTAAGGGTCATGAGCGAGTTTTCACACCATTGTTGAATGTAGTTAAGATCCTGTTGGTGGGCTTGATCACTAGTGTTAATTACTCGGCGGGAGATCACGCAGTCGTCAGGAAACAATCGAACCGTGGCGGGGCTGCATGGTTTTTTACTATGTAGTCGCTTAATTTACTGAGGAGTCCTTTTTGCGAATATCTTGACGCAAAGAAGGGAATGCATAAAATTGCATGCCCGACTACAACCTGCGCGGGGCAAATAAATTCCTAGCAGGAAATATTTCCACATGGCACCTACAACAAAAATGGCGGCTATTGCTGTGTCAAAACAGAATGAGGAGGCACTGGGTGTGCTTCGGCTCTGTCTTATTCAGAATGCGACTGGAACCTTAAGCACCTTTTTCATTGCTGACAATTGGAGATCCTTCCCTTGTACAGAAAGAGGAGATTCGCTAGGTCGTCACTATCGCCAGCATTATTCCAAACTGCAGCCACGCTGGTTATTCCAAACTGCAGCCACGCTGGTGTTTGCACACTACAGGTAAGACTAATTTTCTCGGAGACAAGTGAATATGCTAAGTGAAGGGGTGTAGACGTAAATTCAGGGAGATGAAGCATCAGACGCGAGGGAGGGACACACAGAGCACCAAATACCAGTTGAATTTATTAAGAACTGTAGCATATTCGCGGCCCGCGAGCCGGAGCAGTTACGAGGCCCAGACTGCTCGAACACAAAAAGCCTTTATTTGGGGGCGTGTGTTTGCTTTTATCCCCGAGGTAGAAAGAAGGGGGAAGGGGAGAGGAGGACAGAAGAACCATACTGCGCATGCACAGTACTGAGGTGTGACGCAGCCACAACACTGCCCTTTCCTCAAAAATGAAATCGCTGCACTGGCTTGCGCTGCCTTGTCGACCGACGCAGGACTTGCTGCGGAGCTTCGGCCGGACTGGAGGTAGTTGGGAGAGGAGAGTGGTGTAGTTGTGTGTTGTCTTCCGCAACTTGATCAGTAGATGGAGGATTCTCCGGGGTGACCGTTTCCGAAGGCAGAGTTTCATTAAGGGCCGTGCTTGGAGCTGGCGTCTGGGTAGGCCCTGGCCCACGAGCAGTCGTATCGGCGACCGGGAACATTGATGACGAATCCAGGCGGCGGCGCACTTGATCGACGTGCCGCCGAACGATGGCACCGGGAGTCTCTACGGTTGCCATCCGCGCTCCCGTCGCCGACTTGACACGACCTGGAATCCATTTCTCCCCTTGTCCGTAATTGCGGACGTATACGCTGCTGTCCGGTGGATGTGTCCAGTCGTCGTTTTCCCGATTTTGACCTGCAACATTCACAGGAAAGCAGGTGTCAAGACGCGATCTTATTTGATACCCGAGTAGCATTTCTGAGGGAGATTTCCCAGTCTTGGTAGGCGTTCTTCTGTAATTTAGCAGTAGCCTTGCTATCTTTTCATCCAGATCTGCGCCCTTTATTTTCCGAAGACCATCCTTTATAGTTCTCACCGCCCTTTCCGCAGCTCCGTTGGATTGTGGATGGAAAGGCGCCGTGAAGAGATGAGCAATGTTGTTATTAGCTGTAAATGTGGCCAACTCTTTACTCGTGAACTGTGCTCCGTTGTCCGAGACCATTGTACGCGGCACACCAAAGCGGGAAAATATGCTTCTGAGAGCCCTCATTGTGCTTTCCACGTTTGCATGCTTCATGGGAATCGCTTCGATCCATTTGGAGTACGCGTCTACTACCACTAATAGCATCTTCCCGGCGATAGGTCCTGCGAAATCAGTATGGATCCGAGACCACTTCTCCTGTGTCTCAGGCCAGTTTACCGGAGGTGCAGCAGGTGGCATAGGGAAATTGGCTACGCAAATGCCACAGTTAGCCGCGTGCTGCTCTATGTCGCGGTCAAGTCCTGGCCACCAAATAAGGAGCGTGCTACTGTTTTCATAGCCGATGAACCTTGGTGCGTTTCGTGAAGGAGTTGCAAGAACCGCTCTCTAGCACCTCTTGGTATTACGACTCGATTTCCCCAGTATACGAGATCGTGGGCCAAGGACAATTCTAGCCTACGTTCATAATAGGGTGCGAAATCGGGCTGCACTTTTGTCTTGCTTTGTGGCCAACCGCGCAAAACGTAACGTTGCACCACCCCCAATGTCGGATCGACGGCTGTCAGATCTTTCAGTTCCCGTGTTGAAACCACACCTTCATCCAAACTTTCGAGTGCGAGGACATATTCAGGAGGCTCACCTTCCGTCGTGTCTCCGGTGGCCTGCTGTGGCAGTCTACTGAGAGCATCAGAGTTGAGAAGCTGTTTGCCAGGAACATACTGCAGCTTGTATTTGTAGCCTCCAAGATACAGTGCCCAGCCCTGAATTCGTGCAGCTGCCATGGTCGGTGTCTGCCGGTCAGGTCTCAGTAGGCCCAGAAGTGGTTGATGATCCGTGACCAACGTGAATTCACGACCTAGAAGATAGTCCCGAAATTTGGTTACGCCGAAGATCAGTGCCAACGCTTCACGTTCTAACTGCGAGTAGTTCCTCTCCGCTTTGGTCAGCGTCCTTGAACGAAAACCAATAGGTCTATGAACATTGTTGACAGAGTGAAAAAGAACTGCTCCGACTCCGAGCGAAGATGCATCGCACTCAAGCTTGAGTTCCTTTGTGGGGTCAAAATGCACAAGAATTTCCGCATTTTTCAGACGTTCTTTAGCTTCATTAAAGGCAGCCTCTTGCGGTGCTTTCCACTGCCACCGTGCGTTCTTTTCCAATAGCCGATACAGCGGCGCTAGCTGCGTTGACATGTTTGGCAAAAATTTCGCGTAAAATGTCAACATTCCAATAAATGACCGCAGTTCTGTCACATTCCGCGGGTCAGGTGTGCGCATGATAGCTTCAACGTTTTTCTCTATTGGATGGAGGCCCTCACTATCAATGCGATGTCCGAGGTATATTACTGCTGATTGCCGAAATTTGCATTTGTCATATCGCAACTTGACACCGTGCTCCTGGAAACGCTCTAAAACTACTTTCAATCGCTCTCCGTTATCGCCTTTCTTCTCAGACACGATTACATCGTCAAGGTAGGCCTGAACACCGGGCAAATCGCCGATAATCATGTCAATCTTTCTCTGGAAAATCGACGGGGCAGACGATATTCCGAACGGAAGCCGATTATAGCAAAATAGGCCTTTGTGCGTATTGATTACGCACAGCTTGCGTGAGGCTTCGTCTAGAGGCACCTGACTATAAGCGTCTCGCAAGTCGAGAGTGCTGAAACATTCACCACCGCTTAAAACGGCGAACATATCCTCGATTACGGGAATCGGATACTGCTCGACTGTACACACAGGATTCAATGTAACTTTAAAGTCGCCACAAATGCGCACCGAGCCGTCTTTCTTCAGTACGGGCACTATGGGCGTGGCCCAATCCGAATAACTGACTGGCGATAAAACGCCAAGGGACACGAGTCGGTCGAGTTCTAAAGATACGTTATCGCGTAGAGCATAAGGAAGAGATCTCGCCTTACAAAACTTGGTTACCGCTCCATCTTTGAGATGCAGGCTCGCTGGGGGACCCTTCATTAGGCCAAGTTCTGTAGTGAAGATGTCCTTGTAATCCGTGAATATTGCTTGAACCTTGTCGGGGTCCACCTCGCTGGTCTTTTTGGCTTCGTCGGCTGGCGTCACATGAAGCACCGGAGCGCCCGCATTGTCCAGCAGCATAAGCAAGTCCCTTCCGCATAAGCTTGGTCCTTCGCAGTCGAGAACGGTGAGGGAGCACTCCCCGAGCACGTGTTTGAATCCTACAGGTAGTGTCAGGTCACCCAATACAGGTAACCGGCCTGCGAAGCAAGACAACTTCACTCGGGACGGCTTCAGAGAAGGCCAATGGTTCCGGTTCTTCATGTACAGCGTCCGAGAGATGACACACACTGGGGATCCGGTGTCGACTTCCATGGGTATTTGAACCCCACCCCATATAAATGAGCGGCGGATTGGGGGTGCGAGAAAATTTTTCCGCTGCGACACCAAATTCCAAAGATTGACTTCGTCCCCGCATTCGTCCTCTGGTGGAGTTTCCGTTATAGCCAGTGTGTTGGCGTGCATAGCTCTGGTATTTAGATTTCCGCGGTTAGAGCGGCTTCCACATTTCTTAGCAATGTGTCCCCGACGTCCACAACGATAGCACCGCGCATTTGCCCATCCGCAACAGGCATCATTGTGCTTTGAGCTACCACATCTTCCGCATTCCATATTCTCTTCGGCCTTTCTGTTTCCCTCTGAAGGCATTTTTCGAGCCGCCTGCAACTTAAACAGAGACTTCGGCTCGGCGGACATCTTCATAGCGTCTTTTTCGGCAGTTTCAGCTGAAATAGCCAGCGCTTCAGCCTCCGCTAGCATGAGGTCAGCTTTCGCCAGCAGTTGTTTCTGAAGGGCCGTTGACCGAACACCGCACACAATTCTGTCCCTGAGCATCCGATCTAAGGCGTTGCCAAAGTTGCAGTTATCGGCTATGCGGCGTATTTCTACTAGAAACTGCGTGACAGGGTCCCCTTCCATCTGGCAACGATGAAAAAACTTAAAGCTCTCCATTATTTCATGCCGCTTCGGATCATAGTACTCGTTCAGCACCTCGACGACTTCCTCGAAGCTCAAAGCATTTGGGGCTCGTGGTGCGATCTTCCCAGCTAATATTTGAACGGTTTGTGTGCTTAACGCTGCAACGAGCAGTGCTCTCTTCCTGGCCGAATCGGTGATTTAGTTAGCTTCAAAGTAGGCGTCTGCCTTAATGAGGTACGGCTTCCACTTAACTGTATCTTCGTTGAAGGCAGGGAGCATATGATGAGTCATGCTTATTGTCGGCGAGGTTCCTTCCGTGGCTGTAGATTCCGGGTCTTTCTTCACCGAGTGGGTTGTAACCTGGCTCGTCGCCACTGTAGCATATTCACGGCCCGCGAGCCGGAGCAGTTACGAGGCCCAGACTGCTCGAACACAAAAAGCCTTTATTTGGGGGCGTGTGTTTGCTTTTATCCCCGAGGTAGAAAGAAGGGGGAAGGGGAGAGGAGGACAGAAGAACCATACTGCGCATGCACAGTACACAGGTGTGACGCAGCCACAACTTTTTCATTGCTGACAATTGGAGATCCTTCCCTTGTACAGAAAGAGGAGATTCGCTAGGTCGTCACTATCGCCAGCATTATTCCAAACTGCAGCCACGCTGGTTATTCCAAACTGCAGCCACGCTGGTGTTTGCACACTACAGGTAAGACTAATTTTCTCGGAGACAAGTGAATATGCTAAGTGAAGGGGTGTAGACGTAAATTCAGGGAGATGAAGCATCAGACGCGAGGGAGGGACACACAGAGCACCAAATACCAGTTGAATTTATTAAGAACAAACGAAAGTCGCCCCCCCCCCTTTTTTTGTTTGCACGTGCTGCTCTTCTCATCTCTTTCTGAGGACGGGAGAGAGTGTGCAAAGGCGTACATAAACGAACGCTGGAGAAGGCAGTTGCCACCCTGACGAAGACAAGTCCGCTTGGCCAAACGTTGGCTCCCGCGACATTCCCTGTTCTAAATTATACAGAAAAGTTTATTTAAGTTTTCAGCGAATGATGATGCATAGGTGATGTCGACGATATGTTGGGGAAGGCCGTTCCAATCTTTCGCTTCGCGTGCAAAGAAGGAAGCTGAAAAAGTAACAGTTCGGACCCGGGGACGAAAAACTTGAAGGGTATGAACGGTGTGTTGAGAGATGTACGATGCTGGCATGATGTAAGGTGCACGATTAAGTGATGAGTAATAGAACTTGTGGTAGAATAGTAGAGTGGCTATGCGACGGCGAACTGAGAGAGGTGGTATCGCAGATTTAGTTTTCAACGCTGAAACACTGACGTCATACGAATAAGAAGAATGGATTAACCTTGTAGTGCGAATTTGGACTGATTCTAGATCGTTTATGAGGTTAACATGATGCGGGTTCTATATGGCAGATGCGTATTCTAGTTTTGGTCGAACGAGTGATCTGTAAGCCAGCAATCTTACGCGATGTGGGGCGAGGCGAAGATGACGTTTAAGAAATCCCGGTTGTTGTTGTTTTGTGGGGTTTTACGTCCAAAAACCAGTTCTGATTATGAGAGACGCCGTAGTGGAGGTCTCCGGAAATTTCGACCACCTGGGGTTCTTTAACGTACACTGATATCGCCCAGTACACGGGCCTCAACATTTCGCCTCCATCGAAATGCAGCCGCCGCGGCCGGGATTCCATCCCGCGACCCTCGGATCAGCAGCCGAGTACCATAGCCACTAGACCACCGTGGCGGGAAGAAATCCCAGTGATTTGTTTGCTGATGATATCACGTTAGCGACATGTGCATTCCATGTTAGATCATTGGATAATGTAATGCCTAAGTATTTGAAAGATGATACGGATTCTATGAATTGGTTAGCGATTTTGGACTGAAATGCGTGAATATTGTGTCGACGGGTAATGGAAAGGATCTTGCATTTGCTATGGTTAAGGGTCATGAGCGAGTTTTCACAGCATTGTTGAATGTAGTTAAGATTCTGTTGGAGGGCTTCTTGATCACTAGTGTTAATTACTCGGCGGGAGATCACGCAGTCGTCAGCAAACATTCGAATTTGGCAGTGTACACGCAAGGGGATGTCGTTAATATAAATCAAAAACAAAAGAGTGGCGAGAACCGAGCCTTGTGGGACACCTGACGTTACAGGAAGAGGATTAGATGAGTGGTTATTTATGATGACTGATTGAGGGCGATTTGTTAAGAAGGCTGTGGTCCACTGCAGTACGTCAGGATGTAGGTTTAAGCGAGGTAGTTTACGTAATAACCGTGTATGTGGTACTTTATGAAACTCCTTGGCGTAATTCAGAAAAATAGCGTCAGCCTGAAGGTTAGTGTCCAAGTCAGGAAGCAAATGATTGAGGAATATGGCTAGCTGAGTTTCGCATGAATACCCTTTGCGGAAACGGTGCTAGGATGGATGGAAGAAATTGTTACCGTCGAAGAAGTCCATAATGTGAGAGTGTATGACATGTTCCATTATTTTGCAAGGGACGCTAGTTAAAGATATGGATCGGTAGTTTAGAGGACAATTTTTATCACCTGATTTGTAGAGTGGAACGACCTTCCGAGTTTGCCAGTCATTCGGAATGAGACCCGTAGAAAGTGACTGTGAAAACAACAGTTTCAAATACACTGCAGCATTACCCCTCGTATTTTTTAGTAGTGTTGAGTTGATTTCGTCGATGCCGGCTGACAAGGACACCTTCATTTTCTCAATTAAAGATGAGATGCCGTTTCAAGAAAAGGTTATCGCTGCCATCGGTGACGTGGTGTTAGTAGGCGGCATCCATGAAGGCGGGTTGCGTTCTTGTGTGAAAAATGTTGAAAATGCAGTTTTGAAAATGTTAGCGCAGCCTGTGTCGGAGATTGGTTCACCCGACGCATGAACGAGAGCAATTGAGGGCGGTTAGTGAAGGGTTGATGACTCGCCAAAATTTCTTTGCGTTATCGTGTTGCATGCGGGCCAGGTCGTTATTGTAGAAGAAGTGTTTTGCGTCGGTGATCGCGGTCAAGTATTCTTTTTCGGCTGAGTAGTATTTTTCCCCTGATTCGAGGTTTCTTTTTCCTTTGCAACGCAAGAGACCGCTTCTTTTTATTTTTGATTTTTTGTAGTGGCTTAGAAAACCAAGGTTTAGAGCGATTTTCACGGAACGTTATTCTGGGGATAAATCTTTGGGTTAGGTCCTGTAGTTCATTCTTACATATCAGCCAATTTTTGTTAACCGACCTCTGGTTCAAAGTGGTTTCGAAGAAGGGGAAAAAGTTGCTGAGTTCTTGATTAATGGCGTTGTGATTGCCTTTGTCATACAAAGTGATTGTTTTCTTTGGTGTTTCACGACGCTCGGTGCGGAAGGAAAAATCTGCTTGAATACCTTTATGGTCGCTAATAGGCTCTAGATACGTAATGGTTGATAAACTGTCATGATGAGTGCTCAGTATTAAGTCTTAAATGTTGCTGGAGTTCTCAGCGATGCGTGTTGGGCTGGTGACTAGTTGACTAAGGTTAAAGTTCAAACAAACATCGAGAAAATCCCTTGATTCTACGGTGATTCTTTGTGAATGAGGTTGGTTGTGCCAATCTATTCCTGGGTAGTAAAAACCACCGAAGCGAAGAATATGTGCGTTCGGGTATGATGTCGTAAGTTGATTTAGCATGTTGTTAAGCTTATGGGAAAACGTTGGGTTAGCATGCGGAGGCCGATAACACATGCCGATTAGAACGGAGTGTGGTGAAGTACGGCACAGAATCCACAGTATCTCTAAGTCAGATGTGATACTTATGGTTGAACATGAAAGCTCCGGACTAGCAGTAATCAATACACCGCCCCCTCTAGAACATGTGCCATCATTTCGATAAACGGAAAAAATTTGGCAAGTCAGCAATACCTTCAGAGTCAGCGATATTGCTGGTAAGCCAGGTTTCGGTTAGTACCAGCATATTGCTGTTAGACGACGTGACTAGTCTAGACATAAGTTCACGTTTCGGCATAAAACTGCGCATGTTAGTGTAGATTATTGAGAACGAAAGAGGGTTGCTTCCTAGGGTAACGAGACGGGTATTAGCTAATTTTTGGAAAGGCGACCGCTATAATTCCCTAACCGTTTGCGATGAGGTGTCGTACACTAACCGCTTTGTACCGATGTGCAGTGTCTTGTAGTGCAGAGACTGGATTTGGCGAATGCTACAAGGTGACTGCGCGCGGTTTGGACAGGACGAGAGAAGTCTTCACCGATGCTATAAGATGTGTCCTTTAGTTTCCGGGAATTTGAAAAAGTCGTGTCTTTAGTTTTGTAGAACGTGAATTTGGCTATTATTGGACGGCGACGATTATCGGAATGACACCCGAGTCGGTGTGCGCGTTCGATTTCTTTAGGGTCGATTGTTATATTAAGGCGATCCTGGCAATGACGAATGATTATATCTTCAGTTTCGGCACATGTTTCGGTCGTATTAGTGCCTTCCAGACCATAAAATATCAGATTGTTCCGTCGCGATCGATTTTCGGCGTCGTGCAACCGTGCTTCTAGTGTAGAGACTAAGCAGGCTGTCTATTGGCTGCGTTAGTTTGAACGGAATCAAGTTCTGTTTTGAGGGTTATAAGGCTTTGGTAGTGATTCTCGAGAATGGTAATCCTCTCATTCAAATCGCAAATGGTTTTGTCTGTCGTTAGGTAGCTGGCTTTTTAGTTCGCCAACCTCGGCGATGAGCAGAGATTGGCCGGCGGAAATTTTCTGCAGTTCGGCGCGAATTGCGTTAGAATCGGGACCGGGCTTAGATTGAATCTCACCGCATAACAGCAGAAGGAGGGAGCAGATGGTGTGAAAACAATCAGCACCGATAGCATTCAGACACTGTGGGCTTGGTAGCTGCACTAAAAGGTAATAACTAGTTTTCGGTGAAAAGAGGCTGTACTGCTTACTAACCTGCATTGTCAGGAAGACCGGATTAGTGGCCTTTTCTGTGGCACAGCCACCAAGCCCACGAAGTGTCGTTGACAGTTGTTGCGGTTTTATACTTGATGGGAATGGCGATGTCGACTGTGATGGTGCAATCCAGATGGTGGCGAGGGTTCTGTAGATGCATGGTGGTACGTCAAAGGCAGCGGTGACGTTGGTGATGACGTAGCCAGTCCCAACTTCACCGCAGCTGAGAATAGTCCCAGAAAGCGACAGTGGGCCCAACGGCGCAGCCGTAAGGCTGGGCAGCAGTGCGACGATGATCGTGACAAGTACCCGCATTATCAGGAAGAGCGCATTAGTGGTCTTTTCTGTGGCACAGCCACCAAGCCCACCTGGTGCTACCCAACAAGTTAGTGCTACCCAACTTGGTTTGCTCGCGCATCTACGTGAGATGAGTGTAATAGTCACTCCACCTAATGTTAGCATGGAATCGACCTCAGTCAACAATAGTACCACGAAAGTCTCGACGTTAAGGCGAGCAAAGCCACGTAACTCAACATTAATGTCGATTTTGCATATTTTTTAAAAATGTCAAACGCACAGAAGGAGCAACTGCTCAGGAAGAAAAAATAGATGCGCCATCCTGGCCGAGTGAGAAATTGTGTATCCAGGTATTCTATGGAAACTACCACTTGAACTGCTTAGGGGCATATTTAGAAATCGGGAGGCAATGTGTGACCTTAGAAGTTAGATCTTCCGCGTTTTCTTCCGACGAAAATTTATATGACGAAGGGGTGACGTCAATTTTGACATCAAGAGTTAAAACGTGATACCACGATTGAGGACGTCGTCACATGAAACGCCACGTTTCACAGTCACATCTCATCCCTTCACAGTTCACGTTAGAGCGCCTCGTGATGACCTCATTAAATCTAAGCTGATGCGAGAATCGTCCGAAGAAGGCCACCTGTTGCAGTCATGGGAGGTGTCCAGGAGGAGTATAGCATACTCTACCCTTGCCGCGCATGGGTGCTGTCTCGGTGATCGGCCACATAAGGCGAAGGCCCTGCCTGGCTCGTGAGAAGTGCAGTCCAGTTGACATTGAAGGCATTGCCGTTCAGACAATGCCTTCCGGCATTGTCTGAACGGGAGGGCTACCAATTAGATGCGAAGCAGCTCTTTCACTAGCCTGTGTAACGCTGTCCCTCCGTCCGTCCGTACGAACGCGCCGCAAGGCGCTCCCCTCGCCGCAGTTGTTGGTGCGGCGCCAAGTAGGTCACGCTCAGCTGCGCGTTGACGTCACGTTCCCCTCGCAGCGCGCGCTGACGTCACCCTCTCCCTCGCCTGCCGCGCGCTCGCCGCAGCGCCCGCAGCTGCCGCCTCGTCCGTTCGCCCGCAACACCTGCCGCTACCGCCGCTCGCTCCGCTACCGCGACCGCCGTTCGCTACACCGCCGACTCGTCGGTTCACGCGCAAATAACACCATCTTCCCAAAGGGAACCCTGATGGGATGCGAAGCACCCGCGTTAGCGCCGTTCAACCCGTGACGCCACCCGTGCGCAACGCTGCTGCTTCGCATCCCATCAGGGTTCCCTTTGGGAAGATGGTGTTAATTTTTATTCCAAGTCCTGCGTCGTTCACTGCGTATATGCGAAAACTGGCTAGGCAGAGCGCGAATGCACGAAGAATGTGATCTTGTAGGTCGTAGCGCCAATGACCCGCCACTCATGCTGTTTACGCCAATATTAACGATAACAGCAGGAGTTACTGGCCATATCAGCATTCCTAGGCTATGCTTATGGGCTTAGGAGCGACACGTGATCGTGCATTCACCAATGTATTGTGCATTTTTGGGGTAGATGGTTCCATGTTCGATGCAGCAAAAACTCATGGCGCCGGTACACACCGACGAGAGAAACAGGAAAACACGAGCGCCTACTTTCAGCTGAATGTTCATTGCGTGATAACCCGAGACTTTGCTTTCTTTATTTCTTTCATTGTTTCATTCTTTATTCCTTCTTTTGCTTATCTCTTTATTGCCTCTCGCATAATCAATATGTTGTAGCGGTGGGTGTATAGTGGGTCGAAGGCAAGAAATGCACTGCTTATGATTATCTACTCATCGCACCTGATCCTTCCCGATTCATTCATTCATGTTTTGCTTGCTTTCTTTCTTTCTTTCTTTCGTTCCTTCCTTCCTTCCTTCCTTCCTTCCTTGCACATCATTGTATGGAAACGAAGCCGCGGCTTCAGGGATGGAAGCCAGAACATCGACCTTAATCTTATATGCTTCCCTATTGGGCTTCGCGTACTTTCTCTGCTGTATCGGTGGATCGAGAACGGGAGGTGCAGCTGCACTTTATCGCGCATTGGCCTTCATGCAAATGCTTCGGCAAAATTAATTGTCGGACGCTTTTTCTACCCAACTTCTCACACTCTCTATCAACAGCAGGCATAGGATACGAACGTGAGCCACTTTATGAGAGCAATTCTTAAAAGAATAACAGATATTTGGGCAAATAATCTTATTGAACCACAAAGAGCGAAAACACAGATGCTTTCATCACACAAACGTGCCGATCGCCAACATTCGTTTTAGCAAGCAATTCTAATGAATGGCACTGCGAATGATTTGGAATGTAATAAAACCAATGCACAGGAAGAAAAAACAAGGAACACGCAGCTTGGCCGAGAAGAGCGGTTCACGCTACAATTATCATGCGTCGATACTGACTTGCATCCGGTGAATGGGCCTAAGAGCCCAGCCTTTGAGCCGCCCTTAAGCTGTGCTGTTCCTCAAGTATGTTGTGTCGAGAATCTGCGTTCTCCAGCAGCTTTAGTCAGAGCGTTGGCAATATGTAGAGGAATCTGCGAACGTTCAGGAAGAGGGCGTTGTCCATACAGCTAAATATTCTGCTGCAAAGCGGTGAAGTTCCTCCTCTTGCATGGTTTCACATTTAGTTTTCCAGATTTCCCATTATGCGCTCTTGTCACATCTCGAAGGTGAAATTCGAAGGCCGGCTGCGCAGATTCTATTTTGCCCTTGGACGCATTGGCAACACAAATTGCAAACTTTGCAGTGTTTGCTGATGGTTTGCAAAATGCCGTTTAAGGGAAGCTTTCGGGTCACCTGTGCATGGAATGAACGTTCCCCGAATGTAGTACTCTTCCGCACAACTACAAGCGTAGTTCACCCTGTTTACACTGTTTGTTTACCCTGTTTACCCCTTACGCCACAGGGGGGCGTGCACGATGACACAGGCAGCGGACATAGGGTGGTGGGGTTCGCAGAGGTGCCACCGGGGTCGAACGTGTTAATGGGTCGTTCAAGCCATTGCTTTCGACAGAAAAGTCCCATTTCAAAAGTTTCCGTTATCTTCCGTCATGAGGACGTCGAAAAACTCTGCGTCTGCGGCAAAGCAAAGCCGTACGCGTGCGTGTTCGCACGCCGCGCACCTATCAGTCAGACAATGTTCACGAATGATCCCTAAGTTGCCGCCACTACGCGAGTATATAAATGACGCCCTCAATATACCGCCTGCTAGCTCTCCAGCAACAACACCTCTCCTCTCGTTAAGAAAAAAAAACAACAAGAAAAAGACATTTCTGCAAGGAATCCCCCTTTGGAGTGAAGGCTATCTTTTTCTGCAAGTCCTGTCATTCTTTGCACTGTTCCTTGAAGCAATACACCTACAGAGCGGAGGTAATTCCTGTGCGGTCGAAGTCTTTCTTTGAGCGTTTTCGTTTCGCTGATGTAGCTCGCATCGAATTCAGAGCAAAGATATTTGTATACAGTGCCTTGGGCTCTCTCCCTCGGTCGACGGTTTTTGGCAATACGTATAGAGAGCATGTGTTCGTAGGCATGTGAGTCACTCGGATGCCCTCTCTTCTGAGAAAACCGGCAATGGTTTCGCCGACGCCTCTGTTTTGTGGGAGAGTCCGGTGTTTCTGTTGTGGTGTTGATTCAGGAGCAGGACGCCGAATCTCTCGGGAAGCGTTTCCGTGCGTTTGGAAATGAGGTGCTTTCAGAATAAAGGTTCTTGGGTAGCTGTTCTTGGTGTGTTCCTTGACTGTCGTTTGTTTTCCATTTGTTTAAATGCGCACGCCGCTACTTATTATTGTGCGTATATACCTCGGCATTAATGGCTGACTAGAGAAATTTCCGGAGGCGGGGCGGGACCCCCTCAGCCTCCCCTTGCCTACGTGTCTGCTCTGAAACACACACCTGCAACACTTCTCCATCATGCGCCTGAATTTGCGCAGCAACTGTTCCAAATATCGGAAAGTACTAGTCCTCCAGAGATGTCGCGAAAGTGACGGCCAACGACTTATTTTTCTTAGGGCAAGTCGTGAGTAAAAATATATTGTATATCCCTGCTGCAGCCTCACTTGGGTGTGAGGGTGGCATGTAAAATGCACAGTTACTAAATGAAAAACTGAAAAACATCGGTGTTTAGCTGAAATCTAGAAATCCGTACGAACTTCAGAGATACGAGTGCTTCTTATCTTACGAAATATTTGTCCACGTCTGTATTTGTTCTGGTCGAGCTTTGTTCCGAAAACGGCCCCATGCCAGTTTTCACTTGTGAAGCTCGTACTGCGTCTTGGAAGAATCCGCCAAAATAATTTTCTATACTTTAAGAGTTTCACTCACTCTTCACTGAACGTTTCAGTGCACCTCGTGAACAGCCCTTCACGCAGGAGGGAGTTATAAAAAAATACATATACTCTATACACTACAAGTACATTATTTACTATTTCTAAAATATTTGTTTTTGTTGAAATATATTTGTTTTTTTAAGAGACACATAGCCGTAATTGATAAAACCATGCAAATGAAAAAAGTTTAAGACTTAAACTAGATACACGGATGTTATGACATGATGTCACGCCATCATGTACATGATGTCACATGATGGCGTTAGCGCATGGACAAAAATAGTCCATGCGCCAAGGCATGCGACGGCTCGCACTACGATAATGTCACAGCTGCGGTGTGGCGTCCTTTCGTTGCTACTGGTGCTGCTTGCTATCTTCCGCGATTTAGCAGCCACCGTCGATCACAGAGAAGCTGCGTAGTGGCTGGCCGAAATGCTGCAAAGGTAACCAATAAAGGAACTAGATTATTAATTCCTTATTTTTATATCTAGTACCTACAAAGCATAGGTTCAGTGCAAAGAAATAAACTTTAGCATAATGGCGGTTACGAAGTGGCCGTCTCGCTTGCTTATATAAGAAAAAAGTTATTCCGACAGAATTCCTGAATTTTTGCGAAGGAAACCACAGGCGTGAAATCATGGTGTACGGCAGAAAGCAGTGTCTAATATGTTTTTTTCCCAAAGGAATAGATCAGCCACGTCTAGAGGCCATAAATGTTGCCTTCTGCCCTGCCGAAAATGACTTGGAAAAGAAGTTTGACATCTGTTGCGAACCTCACAGCTCGGCGGAGTTCTTTATGGTCGGAAAATGGTGCTACCGGATAGATTAAACATCTTAGATGCAGAATACATAATTACTTCCCAAGCCGCTGGCGCCAGTCGCTCCTGTTTGGTACCGCCAAAATGGGCACGATCTACCACGGGAAGGCTTTGTGCCGAAATGAGGACTAAGCCTTGAAGGAAAAGGAAAGGACAGCAGGGAAATTCAATAGGTGTTGCTTTGTTTGGTTTACTGAGGGGCTTCCTATGCAATCTCGGCACGAGAAGATGACAGTGTAGAAATGATACGAATACAAATTCTGGAGTTTTTGAAAGTTGTTCCGGATCCGTGTCAGGGGTTATGGTGCCACGTGCACACAATGCTCAAAGGAAGACGGTTGAAACCCCACCTCGAAAACACATTTTCTATGGAGGCGGAAATGCTAGAGAGCCCGCGCATTGTGGGGCGTCAGTGCACGCTGAAGAACCCAAGGTGGTAAAATTTATTTAAAGTCAACCCTACGAAGCACCCACTTCCTTCTACTCAACAAGCGATATCTACAAGCGATATGGAAGTGGCATGTTTTTCTTAACAAGGCCGTTCTTCTTCTTCTTCTTCTTCTTCTTCTTCTTCTTATTATTATTATTATTATTATTATTGTTGTTGTTGTTGTTGTTGTTGCTGTTGTTGTTGTTGTTGTTGTTGTTGCACTATAGCTGGGGATGTAAGTGCCTTTCCAAAAGGCCGTTCATCTTCTTCATTATCATCGTAATGTTCATTTAAGGCAACCGAGCTCCACGTAAGGCATGCTCGCGCTTGGAACGTTCTGTCATCCGCGATGTACGCACTTTGCCGATTACGAAGGACGTTCCTGGGTCCTGTAGCATACATCGACGTCGACGAACTCGGTCGTATTGAAGCTTACCACGTAATCGGCAGAGGAGATTCGGCATTCCCGGCCTCATCTATACTAGAAAGCGCATCCTCGTCGATGTCGAGTCGGTACCTTCGCAGGACGTACTGCTTGCCCAGTCACCTCACCACCCGTGGCGGTCTCCTCGCTTGCAATGTTCCAGAAGTCAAGCTGCGAGTCGTGCTGGAGGTTTGTATTTTTAACCAATGCTCAACGCAACATTTAATATTGTTTCAGACGGCCGAGACAATCAGTATTTTCTCTTCCAGGGCAGGGTCATGGAAGCAGCATGCACAGAGCAAGGAGTTCGACACGACGCTACGGACACATCGAGGGACGTGAAGCACCAGCAGAACCAAAGGTACAAACCAGTCTGTTGATTCAAGCATGTATAAGGAGCGTAGCAATCTGGAGTAGTTAGTGGAGCGTCATCATAAGACAGCTCACACCCACGAAGGCAAAAAGAAAACAAATAAAAAACAGAAGATGCCAAGGCTCCCTATGAACTGAAATATTTAATCAAAACTGCAAGATATATGCATGAAGCAGAATATCTCATGATACAAGATGACTGCATTAAGAACAAAGTGGCGCGACATAGCAAGAACATCGTAACGCATGTCCTAAGTTGCCGCTTGAATGGTTATTGTCTTTTTGTAGGAGATGAAGCCTGGATAATACCACTTCCCCGCCCCTTTTTGAGGTAAAACACGGAGAATTTCCTAGAGGGTGCGATATGCCTATATGAAATACTTGTATGAGTCAGGCCAGGATAATATTAGGAATCTGTACAGCGGGCTGCCAAGTGAGCATGCTTTTTTTCCTTATCGCTGTTCTCTGCTCTCTAATCTTTTCATAGAGGCGTTCTTCTTACATCGTGGACAGAGCTGCAAGGGATAAGTTACGAGATGTACACTAATTTTCGGAATTGTGCATCGCTTTTTAGTTAGTTACGAAGTCATTGTTATGAGAAAACAGCTGTCATGCCTCCTGAAGTGTACAAAGGATAGGATGCGGATTTATGTTTACTATGGAATTTCCAAATGAAAATAAATAGCAACGCCTTGATTCCCGAATAGCGTTTGTATGTATCTAGTTCTGCCTAAGACCAGGAATGCTGTGCTACATTGCAGTTCAAGCCATTCAGAACATTGCAATAATGGGGGGCCATCGCGTGGTTGTCGGCCCACTAAGCCGCTCTCGTCGTGAGACTGGGTTAGAAAGATTTTTTTAGATCACATGAAGTGATCGAATGTGGCGGATTATCCTTATTCTGCACTCACAATGACTACGATAATACTGATGGATGAGGTAAAGCGCGAAAAGAAAGAGTGATAGAAAGAAAGAAAGGATAGACACAGGAGTTTGCACCTATTTCTTGGGCTAACACAATTTCACTAAGTCTCAAGAAGGTAGCCTCTTTGGGTAAAGGCGGCATTCGCTGCTCAGCTGTGCAATTAGGGCCTAAGGGCAAAGTCAGCAAAGACGAGGGTGTAATATTAGTGATGAGGGTGATAGCTATTTTGTTCCTTGTCCCACGAACCTAGGGTGTGAAATTCCGTTGTCAAGTGGTGCCTCTTTCATCGGTCAAATTGCGCGGTTCGTTAAAACGAGGCTCATTAAGCACAGAACGGCGTCCCACTAAAGTTCTTTCACTTCTGGACCCTCGCCTCTATGTTTTATGTTCTTGCACTAGTTTTTTGAAAGCAAAAAACTGAAACTCAAACTGAAAGAAAAATGAGCATGCTCACTTCACTGCCCACTGTAGGAAGTATAACGTTATCCTGTCTTCACTCATTCAAGGTTTATTTATAGACATCTAGATTGCACCGTCCGAGAAATTGTAGCAGCGTTTCACATAAGGGGGAAAGGGAAGTGGAGCGGAGGTACGGGTTGCATCAATTACATTCCAATTATTCTTCCAAAAAAGGACGTTATGCTTTCATATGGCACTTAGCATATCGAATACGAAGTTCTGGCTGATGTCGCGCATACAGTCACCACTTTCTAGCCTTGTTACGCGCATCTTGCATCATGTGCTCTTCTGCTTTATAGATAGACATGGTGCTGTGTTGATCGAAAATTTGCATTGACAGCGCTCGCGTTGTCGGTTTCTTTTTTTCTTTGTCTCCAGTACGCGTGCGTTGTTTGACAATAAGCGTATATAACTTAACAAACACTTATGGAATGGCTGTGAAACAGTTTAGAGTAATGACAAAATTACTAACATCGTGTTGTGAGGTATCTTAAAACGAAAAAAAAGTTTTGAAAATTGCATTTTCTCGATGTGGTGATGCGTTAGCTTCGTATCACATGTTATTTCTTCTAGCACCGATGTACAATTTTACAGTACAATTTGATGCTAAGCCTTAAGAGATTAATGTAGGATTTGACAGCCGCGTTGGTATTGTGATTGTGTGGTCGTACATGGATGCAGGCTAGAAGTCCAAGTGCCGTGCTATGCCAGTGAATGCTCTTATATTCCAGTGGTCGAAATGGTGTGGGACCTTAGCAAAGGCGCGTTCTCATATTCAGGGGATTGCGGACGCGCACCTCGAGAACTATAGAAAAACTAGCTATCCACGATGAAATGAGACTGGTGGCTGTCCCAACTTTCCTTTTTTTTTCAGTGTTCACCAGCGCGCTTTTATTCCTGTTGTGCAGCCACTATTAGAATCATTTAAATAAATTGCCGAATAACGCTGCCATCATCATAATAATCATCATCAGCAGCAGCCCATTTCATGTCCACTGAAAAATGAAGGTTTCTCCGCACGGTCTGCAATTGATCCTTTGCTGGGCGAGTTGGTTTCACTTTACTCCTACGCATATCTTAATTCCATCGCCCCAAGGTCCATCCCCTATTATACATTGGGACTAATCTCGTTGGTTTCAGTCGGCTCACACATACAAAACAGATATGCTAGGAATAGTAAAAGTGAACAATTTCTGCGGTGTTGAGCTCAAAGGTGACCAAATCACTCAGGCACGCAATAGTGGAGAACTCCGGGATTTATTTTGACAACCTGGGGTTTCTTTCTTGAAAACGTGCAACTACAGGCGAGTGGGCAAACGGCGCTCCTGCATTTCGCGATGCCAATACAAAGGCGGCTACCTTTTCCGGGAATCGAGCTTAGCAGTTTGACGCTGTGCCTGGTAAGTTACCATAGTGGGTAAGCGAATCGAAATATTTACGTCAGAAAGACAAACTAATTTGTTGATCTAGCATTCCTGCACCGCGCAATATTCCCGCGTTCTCGCAACTCTTACACCTATTAGAGACCTTCTCTTTTTTTCAACACTAACAGGGCGTATGGACATCGAAAGATATCCAAGCGCGACTGATAGTATGTGTGTCAGTATTGCTCTTATCAAAGTGGGAGAGATGTATGCACATGTTTCGAGAAGACCCGTGTGGACGCAGTAATATTACGTCAATATTTCAGCAGACAGTTGCATTTGTATACCGTCGTTTCTAACCGAAGGGACCATTTAGTTAACAGTCTTACATATCATAACACTCCGCGGTTTGTCCAAGTAGCAACCATGGCCTTGTCAAGCAGATCCGCAAAAGAGAGTGGCTACGTCTGATGGC
>JABSTT010002362.1:0-43502 GCA_013339685.2 Hyalomma asiaticum
GAAAGAAACCTCCAGACATATTTGAGGCATAATATATGTACATAACCCTAATCCGTGCCGTTCATTTGTTTAAAAATACATAGGACTGGTTTTTACGTTATAATGACAAAATCAAAGAGCTATAAATAGTTTAGAATAGACGCAATACTTTAATAGCAAGTGAGCAGAAGCCGCGGCTCTGTTGCCACTTTAAGTCAACAATAAGAAAAGGTCCCAACAGATGGCGTGAGAGCATGGCGGACGCGGAAAATTTGAATTGAATTGAGTGAAACCTCCATTAAACCTATCACTGGAGCAGTGAGAGAGGAGGGGCGGGAGAGAGTAGAAGAGAGGTTGATACGTATAAAGGGCCGCACAAGGCTACCGTCTTTCGACGTCATTTGCAGCAAAGCACGCAGATATGCGGCCATTTTCTTTCTTTGTTTTATTCCCTCTTGCTTTACGCAAATTTGGCTCTGGCAACTTGAACTCTTTTTAAACCTACATTAATATTGGCGAGAGTAAATGAAAGAACAAGAAACAAACAGACGCTTTAATGACCGGGCACACACCTCCTCAGCGAGCAAAGAATGAAAGGCACACAGAGGGCCCCTTCACGCTTATATAACTTAGGCTCTGTAAGGGCATAGAAATTCTTGCTGAATCATTCCTCGACTCCATTTATTCAGTATTCAGCGGAATTTCAAGCATTCCCCTAGTATTGAAGATCGATTTGAGACCGATTTGCCACTAACACTAAAGGTGTGATATACCTGTTCCACAATTTGACGGCGGTACGCGCTGAACGCAGCTGCTCCGTACGTGCTCAGCGCACCTGGAATCACCCTGCAGCCCTGTTTGAACAAATTGAGAAGGCGGTGCTGATCAGTCGTGGATACCCCTGTGATCATGTGAGCTGGAGGATCATGTGAGCACCAGGAAATTTGCACTTAGCTTTCAAACACAGATGGGTAGCACCCGCTCTTTCAGCAAATGACGTCACTGAGCGCAAGTGGCGTCATTTTACCGGCGCCGTGAGGGCGCTGTCTACGTCGATTGTCGATTAAGGCAGAAATAGCATTGACTGATTTGACTACTGTGAAAAAATCACCTGCTGTGCATAATATGTTCGTTTTGAATTGAACAAATAATAAAAATATGTGCATCTCTCTTTAACAAGTCAAGAGACGCAGTCTGTGCTCTGGAACGTCATTTGTGGAAATAAGTGTGTGTGATTCCCAGCTGCATTTGAAACCGAATTTCAACTGCACCGGTGCGTGCAGAGCAATAATATTCGGCTCATACGTTCAAAGGAGCTTCATGAGTGACCGGCACCGTCTTCCACGCTCAAAGAGTATTGTGGGGCCCCTTTAAGCTGCTTTACATCTATCTATCTATCTATCTATCTATCTATCTATCTATCTATCTATCTATCTATCTATCTATCTATCTATCTATCTATCTATCTATCCGTGTACTTCTCCGAGCCCTCCTCGTCGTCTCGGTCCTTTGATATACATCATAACTGAGATGACAGAGCACGAGCTTCAGCGAATATGAACGGTTAATATTGACTCCACAGACCTCGTATAACTTTCACGCACGTGTAGATTAACGATAATACGATCGCATGCGGCTCATACCCGAAGTGCTCAACCTGGAGTATGCTGACATGTGCCGCGTGTGGTTTAATGTTACGATAGCAACAACACCGCAACATCGACCTCGAGCGGCGAAAGCAACATCCCGGCGCTCGTTAAAATGACATGGGCTTCAGGCGTGCGACATGCACGACGTCTGAAGATATAGAGGACGTGGTAGGGAACACGAGTGAAGAAAAACGTGGTGCTAGGCTTGGAGTCGACGAAATAGTGCCCTGGAAACAACCACATTATTGGCTGCTTGGCTAGACTCGTATTCTACATGCTTTGTAAATATTTCCGCGACAATATACATTGCGGGACGCCTACGGTAGGTGACGCCTAAGCTTCGAGTTTAAGACCGGAATGCCATAGCGCCATGGGGCCCGTTCGCATCGCTTTCTCGCACAACATTGACTAAAAATAAAACCTTAATTCTCTTAAAACGTTCGAATTATTCGAGTTTCCTGGTTACTGAATAAATTGCAGTTCAAGATGTCGTGTGTGTACGCTTTCGTTAGGTCGTAGTCACACTTCCTGTAAAGACTTTTGCTTAACTTCAATGTTTCCTACTAAAGCACCGGCGCCAAGGACTTGCCTAGTCTGGTGGGACGGGAACCGGAGGTTGTTTTAAGTGATCATACCCGCCACTGGCGCCTACACCGAAGCCATCGGTGATGTAAGGTGTCTTCGTGTATGTCTGCAAGGCCGTGGCAGAGTTCACCCATGGCCACATACACACGTGGCCACCTTTGTGGCGATGGCGGACACACGTAAACGACAGGGAACCCCATGAAGTGCTGCCTGTTTAGGTTTTGGTGCACATTCGGAGACCGCTAGTGGAAAAGTTAATTCAGATGCGACGTTGCCTTCGAACCATATCACAGTTATGGCACAAAAAGCTATTTATGTATATTACATTCTGAAAGTCGAAGATTGTTCGATCTTGGAAGCGTTGTGTGAAGCTTCCGTGTCATATAGATTTGTTTCTTTAACGTGTATTTCGATAGTGGTCTCAGTAAAATGTTTCGTTATTCTTACACTGTTAAACATAAACGACTTCATGAAAAGCAAACGATCTTAAAGAAGTGGGCGAAGCCAGCCGGTGTAGCGATATGCTTGAGAGTATGAAACCACTTAAGCAGCGGCGAAATCGCCTCGTGGTCTTGGCTACGCGGCGTGTGATCCGATAATCCGGATTAAGTCCGACCACGCGCTGTTGCTCTACCAACTTTGTCCGAAGTAGTGTGGTCGTTTCTAGGAGATCCACTTAAGCCTCTTATGACTAAGAGCATCATGGCCTAAACTGTACCTACCATTTTTTTTTCCTTCTCAGGTAGATTAAGGCCGCGTTGCGCCCACTTAAGCTGTGCGAGGGCCGCGCGCCTTCTCTGATCCATTAAGGTCATCAAGGCTACATTTTTGTTTTGTAGCATGAAAATTATTTTTCTCCTAGCAGGCACTTTAGTAGTATGCCTCACTTTTTTTACGTGCTCAGGTATTTCTCGGGGGCAATAGGAATAAACGGTTAAGAGCAATACCTTGGAAGGGTGGCGGATTTGGCTATGTCGGTTTTATTGTCGAAATGTGTAGAATGCCCTACATTTACCAACGCGGCCATATAATCTGGTTTGAAAGGGTAAAACGCAGATCTGCATGCTGCTCATGACTTTTTAAATCCGGCTGTAGTTTCAGAGAAAGCTTCAACTCTCATATTTTTCACGAGAGTTTGTATCATTGGTGTAACTGAGTGCTCTGAAAACTTTCACGTTAAGCTAACGTTGCAGCATGAGGGGAGGAAGGCTGAGAAGAAGAGTAGAATTTTAAGTCTTGCTATTTAGTCTGTATATACCAGCGGACTGTCCTGTGCTGCAATGAGCGAGTAAACAATAGTACGACTAAAACAAGGTCCAGAAATATATGAAACACTCGCAAAGTTTTGAGTGCGAAGGAGTGCATGAAGTGGTAAACATGTTTCAAGCCAAGCTTCCTCAGGCTATGGTTTAGGCTTTAGGGCCGTCCTTAGACCCTCAAAAACACAAGCCACGTCAAAATAAAAATAAGTTGTCTGTGTGTGGATTCAAGGAAACAAGGAAAGAAGAAAACTAAAACGAGAGGAACAGGGAAAAAAAGGAAAGCAAGCCCGCAAACTTAAGCTTCGCCTTTACGAGTTGCACGCGATAGCGAGATCCGGCCCCTAGTGTGCACTTCAACCACTCAGTGCATACAAAATAATCTGTGTTGTTACACACACACATACGCGCGCGCGACGTATCTATAGTGATAGTAGAGGTTTTCGATCTATTTAACAGCACTTTTATATCAACTTCATGAAAATTTTGTACAGTGATGTAGTCACATGGTCCTGCATTATGAACTGCGCGTAGGCGTGACACTTTCATTCGTAAATGGTCACATTCTGTCATCCTTCGTGCGTTAACTATCTGGCAGCTGTTCCCTTTGTTCTTCTGGAGCCCTCTTCTGGCAACCCGCAACAAGCATCGTCTTATGGTCGGTGAAATGGCAACTGCAGTACTTCATTTCCTTAATGGTGTCGTGAGAATGAAATGCTAAAAAAGTGGATGCAGAGCATCCGACGAGACCTCATATAGGCTCTGCTGTAGTCGCATGGCCTCCGAGATGGCGGGCGCGCCCGCCATCTCGGAGGCCATAGTAGTCGAGACATTGCTTGATATGTCTTCCGCTAGATGGACAAAGTTGTCCATTTTCGGAGCTGTTATTTTTCGCTCACGGACAATTTTGCGCTCACAAGAGACGCGTGGAGACGCCGACACCGACGGCGGTATTTCTGCGGAACGAGCTCTCTAACGCTATCGCGTTAAAATAGCTTTCTGCTTTTCTTTCCAAGGTCTTGTTCCTGATAGGTAATTTTCGTTCCTACGTCATCGTTTTCAATACCAAAGTGTTTAAGACATGCTATGTCTTGATACCTGTCCAAATGGTAGAGACGAATTAGACTATAGGAATAGAAGGAGCTCTTTAAACGTGTTCGGTTAGATACATTCACGTACGTCCTTGACATCACCCGTATGTGCACACGCACATAAAAAATTTTAGCTGGCGTTCATAAAAAAAGGAAAAATCCAGGCCTGCGCGGAATCGCAGGAAAGTGACAGGGTAAGCTGGAGGAGGGACCTTCATAGAGGCCATTGTAAACGCTTGGGGATCTGGCCAAGTGATCGGGTCAGCAGGTCTATCGAAGAGCCAAGTCAGGTTGCTGTCGCGGCTGGGCACGTAGCCTGTCGTTTGACGCATGGCACGATACGACAAAACTGCTTCACGAGACAGCGCCTCATAATAATGATGTCGGAAAAGTTGAAGAAGATTGTTTCATAATGATGATGTTGATGATGCCTCTGTAATGGGTGCAGCGCTACGAAGCATGCACCCCTGTCATGCATGCACGCTACCGACACCGCCACTACTTCGTAGATGCACTCGTAGACCACACACACCGATGAAAAACAAGCGCGTCACTCACCACACGACACGCGGAAATGGCGGAGGAAATGGCTATTGGGCTGGCCATAGCCCATACCAACGTCTACTACATCATAAGCGACTCGTAAACGGCAGAATCTCCCCAGAGGCATTGCAGATCCTAAATAAAGGCAAAACTTGCGAGACAGACAAATGCACACGCATTCTCTGGTTCCTAGCCCGCACCCCCCTAGATTTGCCGGAGCTCAATCCAAGCGAGGTGGGGCACAATGTGGCACGAGGTCTCAAGTTCCGAGCCGCGTTCGAAGCAGCAGCGAACGGACCCCTCCGCGGCGGTGTAGGATGTGGAAATGCATGCGCATTCCAGCGGTCGCAGAACGGTTGCGTGTCACATGCGCACGCTTGGGCAAGAGCGGCGCGGTGGGAGAGGGCACTCACGCCGCTTCCCCCGCTTCCTTTCATGCCTCGTCGCAGTGCCGAAACCGGTATGCCCCGCTCCCTCCTCTCCACTCTTTCCCTTCTCCTAAGATTCGGGGAGATGCCTCCTCTGAACCTGGCGAAAGCGCGCCGCTTTCTCGGAGGTCTTGTGTCTTTCGTCCGGAGGCATCGGGATTGACCGGATCCCCTCCTGGAACGCGAGATCGCCGCCCGCCGTCGTCACCAAGCGCCTGCCCTTCCTTCCGTGAGTGATCTTCATTCTTGGTCGGAGCGCAAAGCCACACGAAGCGAGCTGAGTCACTATCAGCCCCTTTTCGTCGTGCGCTTTTCTAGTATTGTTGTTTTGCCCAGCCGTGAGGAATATTACTCCTGCGCGCTGAGGCACTTGCATATTTTATACTTGTTGCGTTGGTGGCGTAAGAAATGAGGTGAATAAACACCTTCGTTTCAAAGGCTTGTCTCTGTCCCCCTGGCCTGAACCCGCCGTGGTTGCGATCTAACGCGAACCGCGGGATAGGGGCCACAGCTCTAATTGTTAGGGCTGCTGCGTTTGTGCTTGCGAGTGACTGCCACCGCTAGCACCCATGGCAACCGTGTAAAGGTTAAGAGAGACCCCTATAAGGAATGGGACGATCGGATCACTAAATTCTGCGAGATTACTCAACATTACCGAATACAACGGCGGGAGCACCCACACCTCACCCCAAGCATACTCGGGCCCAGTCCGTTCAATGGCGGCAGCTCCAAACACGAATTTACACGAACTCCATCATGATCAAGCTCATACATCCCGAATTATACGACCAATCTCTGCCAGTATTGTAATACAAGAGCTACGCTAGATCATATCCTATGGGCGTGTCCAGCAGTAATCAGCACTACTGGGGTCGCGGCCTCCGATAAAGACCTTCGTGGGCGTTGGCGTGGTGCGCTGCTTAGTTCAGGTCTGGACCAACAACTTTTGGCGATAGAGCAGGCCGTGAAAGCTTCCCGGAGACGCGGTCTCTCCGCTGACTCCTAGGTGGGAGCCGAGGCCAGAAATCTGCAGGTTATGAATAAAGTTCTACACGCACACACAATTTCCAGGAGACATTCCACTGCACGTGCCAGCGTCCTGCGCAAACCTGGCATAAACCAGAAGCGTCCGCAAACGGTGAAAGCTTGGAAGCGAAACCGAACTGTTTTCAGCGGATCGTTTTTTGAACGCACACTTCGCTGTGCGAAAGGCGCATCATTTGCTTGTCGACTGCTATTTTTGCGTTTCAGGAGTACAACGCATCGAGCACAACTGGCTATAATATACGTCACACAAGCCAAATTATCTAGCGGCCATGGTTGTAGTACACCGCGCAAGCAACGCGATGGCAACACGCCGAAACCTGCACGGCGACAGAGACGTCGAGACTACTGAAGCGCTAACGGCCGGCGCGAGTATTCACAGAATTTACGACTCCACTCCATCATTTTAGGGGCGAAGCTCCTTAAGGTTTGGGTCTGTCCGTCCGTTGTAGCGCGTTACCTACTAGGAACGCGCTACTACTTCAATGCAAGCGCTACCAGCTCGCAAAGAAGGAGAACGCGCACTCACCCGCGAGAGACAAGCTTGACGCAGGCAGCGTCTTCTAGCGAGTTTCTTATATATATATATATATATATATATATATATATATATATATATATATATATATATATATATACAGGCACTGGATCTTGACTTGCAATGAAGTGCCGGTGGGAGATTTCACTTGTGCGTAGTTGAGCCATAAGGATCCGTAGCGTGCGCGTTAACTAAATTAATCCGGAACTCGGCACGATCTACGATGAACTTCCGGAGCATCGCCCACTCATCGTCATTCACTCCGTGGATATGCTGTGATTTTTCTTAGGGGCGAAGCTCCTTATGGCATCACCTGGGTGGTTCTCGGTTGTCGATGCATCCTGCGTAGCCAGTAGCGTCTCCCTTAACATACAACAGCGTACAATAGATGGCGCTGTCTCATAGAGATGCATGCAAACTGCAGTCGTGTGACGATACACTAGATGGCGCTGCATGCATTCTGCGTCGTCATCTCCATTTCTCGTCTAGTTTCCTAGATGGCGCTGTCCCATAGAGATGTGCGTATCTTAAAAAAATTCACAGCATATCCACGGAGTGAATGATGATGAGTGGGCGAAGCTCGCGATGTTCATTGTAGATCGTGCCGAGTTCCGGATTAATTTAGTTAACGCGCACGCTACGAATACTCATGGTTGAACTATGCACAAGTGAAATCTCCCACCGGCACTTCATTGCAAGTCAAGGTCCAGTGCCTATATATATATATATATATATATATATATATATATATATATGGGTTGCCGGTGAACGCTTTTCCAACGCGAGCAGTCGGTACTTCTCAATCAAGAGCTAGGAGACGCTGCCTGCGCCAACGTTGTCTCTCGCGGGTGAGGGCGCGTTCTCCTTCTTTGCGAGCCGGTAGAGCGTTCCTCTAAGAAACAACGTTTCCATAGCCTACGCGCGCCTTTCGCTCTCTCTCTGTCTCTCTATCTCTCACAAGACAGCAGAGGCACGCGCCGGGAGAGAGAGAGAGAGAGAGAGAAGCACGCGCCGAGGGCGAGCGCGTGCCTCCCAGCACGAGGGTTACGCCTGACAACTGACGCGTGACAAGGTTAGACTAAGAGGAGCTTCACCCTAACAAATTCCGAAAGTTGTGTCCGAAGCGCGGAATCGAACCAGGGACCCCTCGATTACAAACGCGCGGCAATAGCCACTACGCCACGAAGCGCACGTAGATACATGCACCACGATGACACTAAATACCCAACATTAACGAAAGACTGCGCGTTTCTAACGCGTTTGTGCTAGCACGTTACGGCCCGTGTAAGAAGCTGGTGTAAGACGCTGTGGCCTCTCCGCCTTATACTCTCTCAGCAGTCATGTGATGGGGTCGGCAAACGCGGTGCGCGTTCCGGCCTGTGTAAGGGGCTGCGTAAGACGTCTTTACATGATGATCGACTGGGCGAATTACATGGAAGATTCACGGTTTACCGATGATTCCCTCGGAGCTTCGCCCACTCATCCTCATTGACCCCGTGGATATGCTATGATTTCTTTTTAGGTGGCGTTACCACCGCTGAAAACCAAGAAGGCAGTGGAAGGGAAACGATGGCATTTTAAGAGGAATTTTGCTTGATAAATAAATTTACCTTAACCAGCCATCAATTAGATTCAAATTTCAAAACGGTGTAGTAAAGATATAAAGCCCGTTTTTCCTTCCGTATTGAAAATACGTCAGTGGTGTAGTCGGTAGCGCTTCCAGCTCCTATAGCCTATAGGAGCTATAAGCGCTACCATTCTATACGCTTGCGGCTCCTAGAGAATGGTTGTGGGTTTGAATTCCAGCGAGTGGTTCTTTGAATGTCAAATGAGTGCTTATTTTCCAGGCATCCACTTCCGTTACGCAAGTATGTCAATGACTGCTTGGTGAACACAGGCATAAAACCCTTTCGTATTAAAGAAACAGGGCAAAATTACCGCACATGAAAAAGGAAATGGATAAGCGAAAAAAAAAAAAGAAGACGAGCTACGCAGTATTGCAGCAGACTAAACGAACAAAAAAAATTACAGCATATCCACGGAGTGAATGATGATGAGTGGGCGAAGCTCGGGATGTGCATCGTAGATCGTGCCGAGTTCCGGATTAATTTAGTTAACGCGCATGCTACGAATCCTTACGGTTCAACTATGCACAATGCACAAGTGAAATCTCCCACCGGCACTTCATTGCAAGTCAAGATCCAGTGTATATATATATATATATATATATATATATATATATATATATATATATATATATTTCATTGCAAGTCAAGATCCAGTGTATATATATATATATATATTATATATATATATATATATATATATATATATATATATATATATATATATATATATATATATATATATATATATATATATATATATATATATATATGGGTTTTGCCGGTGAACGCTTCTGCAACGCGAGCAGTCGGTATTTCTCAATCAAGAAACTCGCTAGGAGACGCTGCCTGCGCCAACGTTGTCTCTCGAGTTTGTCGGGGCAGTGTCGAGTTTGCCGGGGAGCGCGTGGCTCCCGGCGCTCGCGGCGAGGGCGAGCGCCAGGTGCCACGCGCTCGCCCTCGGCGCGTGCGTGCGCTCCAGCAGGCACGCGCCGGTGGCTACCTACTACTAACTACTACTACTACTACTACTACATACATCGGGGACGCACGAAATGGCTGCTAATGGGGAATGAGAGACAGAAGAATTCGGCTTTTAGTTAACGCGCACGCTGCGAATTTTTTATTGTTCAACAACGCACAGGAGAAATCTCCCACCGGCACCACCTTGGAGGTCAAAGCGTAAGACTGGTTACGCACTACTACGACTACGACGAGGGATGAACGGGTGCCGCTTTAAGGAGCTTCGCCCCTAAAATACGAAGGAGAGTGCTTGAATAACTTATTCAGGGCTCTGGGTGAAAACAAAAGGAATGTGCTGGCAACACACAACGCGCTTGCTGCCGCCCTCGTTCACCGGCGCTAAATACCAACGCGAGGCAGTGCTGAAGAACTAGACATTGCGTAATCAGTCTGGGCCATCCTCGGAGGCGACAAACAAATTGATGGCCTGAGCGGGTAACTTTGTCGACGACCTTTTCGAAACGACAAGAACTACAGCTCTGTTACGTAAGACTCCTTGCTCCCAACACGGTAAACACGCCATGAACTACTGTCGTTATTTCGTCACTGTCGTTGCGCTTCGGCTAGTTTTGTCAGCTGGGGATTACGAGACAGAAACTGTGTTCTTTACATTAAACGCGCTCCAAGATTCTTTACCCCCTTAACTAATCCCCTCTAATCTGTTGAAACAGCTTACTTGCTTTTCTTTTACTGGAAGTTGCTCAATTGTGAGTAAAATGTAATTATGGCATCGGTGGATATATGCCTCTTTTTCTTATTTCCTTTATTCTGACCTTGCTTTGCGCGGAATTAGTACGCAAATTAACGAATTGCGCTTTCCCAACACATGGCCATAATTTAATCTTATTGGAAGGCTGCATGAGATTTCTTCTTTCACAATTTCCCACTCTCGCACGAGAATCGCTGTGAGAACTTCGGACGATGCAATTGAAATATACTTGGCGTGGGTTAGGTAATTTCTTTGTTTTGCCTCCAAAGCTCATCTGTACTAAGTTTTTTATGCTTCAGACAGGTAGAAATGACTAAAGAAACTGCGTGGTATCCATCCGTGAGGCGTATTTGCACCTGTAAATGGCATTAGGGAGCCGCCGTAGCATAGCGGAAGCGTGTTTGCTTGGCACCTCAAGGGCCCAGGCTTCATTCCTACCAGCGTGTTCGTCTGTGACTGTGTGCCTCTGATGTCTACATTTCAATCACAACCTGCGACAAGCGGATTTCCTTTCTTGTTTGTAAGTGCGTTCTAACGTCATATTTAAATGTCTACTTTGGCTGGCTTTTGATCGCTATAGGCTGTATAAAATTCAAAAACCTGTGGCGCATACCTGCAAAGCACGGGCCGAAGAATACGGGTATTAACCACACGTGATGCAGTAGCGTTAATCGTGACGTGCATGACGAGTGTATCACATTAGTGCAAAAATCATTCGTTCGTGTTCGTCATATATTCATACCCTATTATCCAAATTTTGGTGTATTCCGGGTGAACGAGTAGACCAGGAGAGCACTAACACGTGGCGTCTACATGGACAGATAGATACAGTCAAAGGGAGTCAAGTTCCCCAAGAAATGCTTCGCACTTAAAAAATTATTTTAATGTGCATCTCTCGAAGTAAAACATTAATTGTGCCCATTCTTATAGCCACGTTGCAGGTGAAGCTTCACCGCGCCTGCGCAAAATCGTGCCTGCGGCATAATTCTCTCATCGAGTGACATAGCGTTGAATGACAAACACATATTAACATTCAGTCATGACAAGCTGGCTGCATCACGTCCACGACTAGCCATCGCTCGCGATTGACCAACGACGCGCTGTAGCCTGCAGTCAATTACGCGGTAGCTGGGTGTCTCGGTTGCCGCTTTTGCAACACTCAGGCAGTGATTACACCACGTCGGAGAAGACATATTCGTTCCTTTCGCCTTTATTTATTTACATTAAGATCTGGTCTAAGCCTATGGGTCACGAGCAAAATCTTCAGTACAAGCTCCTGCGTTCGTTTCCTGCGTTCGTTTAAGGTGTCACGATAACATCAGTGGCAGTGAGCTCACAGTCCCCTCTAGAGTGCCTCGCACGGTGGCGTCGCAGTCTGGTCAATATGGCACTACGCGCAAGTTTGTGCAGGTCCTGGTATACAGAATGCCAGTCATTTATTAAGAACCAACGCAGATAGGATGATCCCGTTTGGTTAGGGTTTTCGCTATACCAATTGAACAGCATACGAAATCCTGAGTTGTCTGATCTCGGGATGTGGCAATCTTCTTCGCACTTTCATCTTTTTTGTTTGTTTGTTTGTCTGACGGCAGTGTTCGTACAAGCAAGAAAAGGGCCTGGGTATATATTATACGTTGTTTTTTTGCGGTGTATAAAGCGAAGCGGGTTAGCTAAGAGATTTATGAGGGGATGTTACGAAAGTTAAGAGTTTCGTGAGAAACCTGCAGTAAGTGTTTTTACTCGCCCTCTAAAGGTTCTACCTACGGTATTTATTAGTACACTTATCAGGGCTCCAAGCGTGACACAAGTTCCATTTCGAGTTAGGAACGACGTGCGGTAATGTTTGTGTGCGCAAGGATTCCCAGCGACGCGTTCGCGTTCGCGTTCACCTATTAGCAATCTCGGTGTAATGGCCATTATGCACTGTTTTGGCACTATCATAAAGGAAACGAGAAAATGATAGTAATGGACAGGAAATTTCATCTACTTATTTTCTTCAAGGCGTGATAGAGGTTTGAGCGTTCCCCTATTTATTGGGGCCCTCAAGACCCATGCATCACGCTTGAGTTCTCACCTGAGTGAAAACAAAATTCTGTAAACAAAATTCTACATTAGACGAGCTCCATAAGTTAAGGCTTCTTCGAAAATAACTGGAAGTGACAGCCGCAATTGCGAAAAGGCAGGGCAACTCACATCGAGACAGATGACGCGACAACTTCCGAGGTGAAATACTTGGTTTAGAGTAACAGTGCAGAAACAGAAATCGGGTAATGTCTTTATAAATAAATATCCCAACAACAATACGCCACTTTTTTGTTTATCTTTGCTGTTGCCTGTATGCACTGGACGTACAGATTAAAAAGCGCGCTAGAGATAAGCACCATTGTTGTCGACGCATTGACGCACAAGTGACGCTATATTCAGGCCACTTCTACGGCTGCACTGAATAGCTGAAACAATATCCGCTGCCACGGTTCTTACAATCGAGTTAAGCAAGCCATCGTTTTGCACATGGAGAATCGGGAATACGGTTATGTAAGTCGTTGTATAAGAGCTATGCATCCGTTCACACCAAATAGCGGCATGAAGTAAGACGCATCTTTCAAAATGAACAAAAGCACGTGGTTTACTGCCTACAGAAAGTATTTTCTCCGCAAAACTGGCTGTGCTAGAATGTCATTTTGGGTTTAAAGACGAAGATATAAGCCACCTCCCCCCAGATTGCCCAAATCACGACGAACCAAGACATCGACTAAAAGCAGCTCTGATGACACTGGACCGTCGGCCATTCAGTTTAAGGAAACTTCTGGGCCCATGGCCGACGACGGCCTTGCAAAAATACGCATTGAAAGCACTAAGAACATTTTTGGAAGAAAGCGGCATTGTTGGACGTTACTAGCGCATTTGGTGTTTTCATCTATTTCGCCTTTTTGTTATTTCTATGATTATTTATCGGGGCACTGTATTGCTATGTTATACAATGTCTGGTGATTCCTTTACACGGACCACGTGCCTCCGACTGACTATGGACGTTTTTGTGCCGGCGACATTCTTAATTATTTATTAGAGACCTTTTCTCGAAAGTACTGCCGTGCGCTGGAACTTATATACGTATACTTTGTGAGTGTGTTTCTTCATTACTGTTCTGACGGAACTGCTGTTATTGTGATTATGCCGGATTGCTTCGCAACCATGCATGTTGAACGTTCACCACACCCAGGAGCGAAGGAGCAGCCGGCGCCTCATTTGTGCGCCAAAATCTCCTAATATCATACCAATAATAAAAAAAAAGACGCTCGCATGTGAAAAGTGTGGGAATCGCGTGTGTGACAGCTTGCGATACTTTTTAAAATATACCTAAATTTTCCTTTGCTGCCTACATTCATGTTCTGCTGCGGAAACAAGAAAAGTGGCGATTTAAGAGGCTTTAGTGAGTATATTTTTTCCCTCTATAGAACAGGTCTGTTTCCTGGAGGGATTGTCAAGGCTTGCTTTAAGAAATGCGCACTAATTGTATCCACAAATTGGCTGCGTTGAAACATCACCCTCCAATTTTCCTTTCGAGAAAGAAATTCACGGCTGGCAACTGTTCCTAGCATCAGCATCAAAGTTTCAACAGTGACTGGCGGCCCAAACAGCGATTATTATTTTTGCAGAAAAATGGCCCTCATAATCATTCAACTTTTGCATGCTTTAAGGCTAAGTTGACAGCCGAGAGAAGAAAGAGAAATCTGGAGCACACTTGGCTGCTCAAGGTTAGCACTGTGGCCTCCAAATTTAGCCAGCCTGTAAGAGGTATTACGTAGTAAGAAATCACGCGGGATATTGAATTTTACCAGGTGTTGTATCACCGTACACCTAGTAATGGATATGCTTGACAGTCTGCTTGTCAACAATGAATGAAATACATTTTTATTCCCCCGGTCTTTTTTCCTAAGTGCACCACAGGCCCTATTATTATGCTACACTAACTACCAGCATTGGTACACAAATTTAGCATAACAGTAGGAAGGAATATGTTATAATGGTTTCCAAGAAATTGTTCACGAGCCACGCTCCCACCGTGACATATAAAGTTTCGGCCATTGAGACGGGAGACATCCCACGTAGTCGTTTATGGTAGTGCACGATTGAACATTTTGCAATAAGTATCCTAGTTATATCGGACCTATTTTTGCTGTGAAACGAGTGCTAGTCGTCATGTGTGGTGTAGCAATTATTCCAGAATTCTGATGAGCCATTCCTACATAGACTGTAGGATATCCACAGGGGGCTGCACGCTGGGACACCTAGGTAGTTGTGATCAACCAGCCATCTGATTTACTTTGAAATATCTGGTGGTTGATCAAAAACAGAAAAATTAACAGTGCATTAGCTGAACATAGGCGAATCATATAGCCTTAGATTTTCACGTTCATCTCTTTTCAAAAGTTATAACAAGAAAAAGAAATTGCGTCTTGATTGATTTTCCTTGCGTTCAACTTCTACTTATCGTGGCTAGCAGTAAACGTGTTAGAAAAAATGCCTTTTTTCTGTCCTTTATTATACCGCGCCTGGGCCACAGACTAGATGCGTGCGCAGAATTTTCACTTTCCTGTAAATCTTCACCACGGATGCAAACAAAACTCCCCTTACGTTCTTGGTCTTCATGCTGTCACCAGCAGATAGGTAAAGGCCGCGACGCAGCACTGCACAATCAGAAAGTACGCAATACAGACGCGTAGTTATTGCAAGGAAATAAGTTCCAACATTCATGGCACGTCCATTCATCGATTCAAGCATGTTCGCCAAGAGGCTGCTATCTCACGTGTGCCAGGCGCTTGTGCCTATGCTCATTCTCAGTCTCGCCTTTGTTCTAGTTTAGTATATCACGCTATTCCTTTCGTTTTTGCTCTTCCGCATACCTCTAAAATGGTTTTCGCTACATTGTCCGTTCTTCGCAGCAGCACCTTCATCGCGTTTGGAAGCGAACCCGGAAGAAGCAGCCATTCGTCCCTAATCTGTCACGTCCACTCACATCCGGTTTCACCTTCCAACGGGTGGCTGCAGCTCCAACGTGCAATTCCTCTCGATGCCCAGTTGTCGATACATTTCACTGCCTTCTTTGAAATGCTGTGTGATTTACAAACAAAGTGAGGAGTAAAACGGAAATACTTCTCCTTTAGAATCTGTAAGCGGGAAGGTATATTTATGTGTTGTACAGGGCTTTAGTTGGTGTCTACAATGCGCCAAATGGGCTATTTTTGGACTTGTCTGCCGAAGAAAATTGTACGTTGACTCAGTGGATACTTTTTCTACAGGGAACTTCTTGTTTTGGCGCATTTATTAACAGTTTTTTCTCACTATTTACGGAACATTGCAAGCGGGCGTAAAGATCACCCATTGTTTCCGAGATTTTTTTTTTTTTGTCGTGGTAGCCGCGAGTGGGCTGATGGCTATCGTGGAAACTTAAGGGTAACCGCACTGGAAAGACGGAGAGACATAGTTGCGCTCACGTAAGCCAACTGTGATGATGCTGTGCGGCTGAGAGACAGCTCGTACTTATTTATTTATTAATTTATTTATTATAGCAGCGTGAGAATTACAGTCGTGAGTATCGTAAGAAATTGGTGAATGTGAACACAAGCGTATATGTGGAAGGCAAATACGTTACTAAACAGCTTAAAAAAGCCGATACACAATATTACAAATACATCCTCAACCAATGAGACAAAGTACAATCCAAGATACACACTATAATAATAAATAAATAAATAAATAAATAAATAAATAAATAAATAAATAATAAACTCGCATATTGTAGTTCTAGAAACCATCGCCGTTAAGTCTACGCAATTTGAAAACCAAAAGCTTAGGTAGTTGCACACCAGGCAAGCTTCTAGAGAAGAACAGCGTCATTAGTTAGATTGTTCCATTCACTCACTGTGCTCGGAAAAACTAATACATGAAATAACTATTGCGTGATTGAAAGGGTATAATACCGAGATTATAGCGCTGCCTTGTCGCATACACAAATAAAGATAATAAATTGCTAATGTCTTTCATTTAGTGCTTGTTAAATCACTGACAAAAAGGTCGGAGAGGAGAAATCCTGCTCCGTTCAGTTATTTGTGGAAGATTAGCTCTCGCCAGCAGTGCATTCACAAATGCACGACCATAGCTGTTGTATTCACGTGTGTACTTGGCAAAAACACGTCTGCAACAAAATCGAGGTGGCCTGCTCACGTTCAACCAGATTTGCTCACTTGAACTGGGACTTACGGGGACTCTCTTAGTAGACACCGCTCTAGGGTTTCAAGGGAAACGCATAGTAAAACGTTTCTGCTCAGCTATTCATTGGATTGTCCCAAAATATACCTGATGAGAACTCTCCTATAGATATTGTGTGTTGTGTACAGACACTACAGATACTGTGAGTTACCTCATCTTCCAGACGAAGCAAAACAAGAACGTTTCGCTCACTATTTCATCTTTTTTCGAAAATAGCTGCTCAGCAACAAAAAATTCCTAACATCATTTTATTTGGCTACAAATCTGGCACGGAGATTACAAAGCATGGCTGCCTCTTGGTATTTTTAGCCTGAGTTCTGAATCCTTCTCAGATCTGCCTAATGACAACGCTGCCATGGTAGATGAAGACATGCAAGATATAGATTATCTCTGATTGAGTTTACGAAAATGCCAAATACCTCTTGTTTTATTACATAGAGCAAAATTCCGCACAAATTGTTTCTAAACTTCTACGCGTTCTAGGAACGTCTGTAATGGTATTCGTGAAGGAACATATTCGGAGAAAATTATGGTCCATAATAGTAATAAGAATAATTAATATTCAGTTATGGAAGGGACGCTGTCTCCTGCAGCCCATGCCAGGAGCACGGCGCGGCGTCCACCGAGGTGTGGGAAAGAGAATGAAAGAATAGAAAAGAGAGGGATGCCGTAGTGGAGGGCTCCGACAATTCTGGCCTTCCGGGAGCTCGTTCGTATCAATTAAGACGAAATTTAAACGCGCGTAGTCCAAGATATCGTTGGAGCATTCTTGCGTTTCAAAAAATAGCCCCGCTAGCCTGCAATAACTGAATGAGTTGCTAGACCGGTCTCTGCTCTATCAACCAGTCAAGCCGCCGCTAGAGTCACGGACACCGAATGCGCTCGGTGCGAGCGGGGGGAAACGCGGTCGGTGTCGGCAGCAGCTGTATGCGTCCCATTATCGCCTGCTTCAATCCTCTTCTATACCTCTCTTCCGTTATACTGCGCGACGCTAGTTTTCTTTAACACGAAAATGTTTTATGCCGGGGTCCACAGCGAACCCACTACGTCACTTCCGTAACGGAAGTGGGACCGTGAAACATACATGTAAGAACAACAAAGAGGAACACGCAGAAAAATTTCTGATGCTGAGCTGGGAATCGAACTCGCAGCGCCCGGCTCCACGACGAGAGGTGGCCGACCTAGTCACTACGCCATCAGGGCACGTTCGTTCAAGCCATACGAACGCGCGGCTAACATTATTTCGTATCTCGCTTCTTTCACTCTTGCTCGATGCGTTCGTGCGGCTCTTCGCACCCGCATGAAGACGCACTTTGCCTAGAACGGTGCCGCCATCAAGAAGAGGCGAAGTGAAGCGACGGCCGGACTGGAGAGGTGCACGCGCGTCTCAACCGCGGTCATATCAAATAATAGGCCTATGAGCTTCACAGAACCACACTGAAATGCCTTGAAAAATTAAAATTTCAGATGAAGCTGAGACGACCTATAGTAGCGAAATCAATAACTGTGGCTTTCGCACTTCTGATGGCCCTGTACGCCTATATATCGATCATGTCGTGCGGTAAATTAGCTCCAGTGCAGCAGTCCAGCGGTAATTGAATCCTTTGACCGCACACGAAATGTAATCAGGTGTACATCAAGCTATCAGTTTGTGTTGTGTTTTGTAGAACCTCTGCCCTAGTAAGGTGCGACTTCCCTCAAAGTTTACGCTTGTTACAAACACAAAAACGGACAATTCTTAGCAGCGAAATGTGTGGGTACGAATGTAACGGGTCTCTTATAGGGTGTCGCATTGCTGCCCTGAATCATTGACATTTTTGGTAAATATACATTTTTGCCTTGGACAGCTCAACCGAGCTCTAATATTGCAGACTACGCTGTTATCTTACGTAAGTGGGTTCGACTAGTCCGGATGTGGATAATGAGTTTTTCCCAGCACTTCCTTCATTAAAACGTTTCTTCTCTCTCTTGCTCTTAATGATTCATGTTTTGTTGTGAAAACTGTTATTGAATCGGGTAGGGCGAGAGATCGCACCCAGACGTTCTGCATGCGAGTTCAGCATACTAAATAAAAAAAAAAGACTACGGCAATTTCACTTCAGTCACTATAAGAATTACGGAGCAGTAGTTCACCTGCGTTTCCCATGTGTTCCTGTTGTGTTTATCGCCTACATTTTAGAATTATTTTTATTACATTAATCCCATTACGTCATCAATTGCCCTTACTTTGTATCTTTTATTTTATTATACCAATGTGGTTCATCTTAACCGTTCATTATTCGGATACATTTTAAGGGGTTTTGATCAAATATTAACATGCCTTAGCCGTGCTTTGAACTGCTCTTTTCTGGGCGTGACAACGTACATGACTAATTACACAACGACAGCACGGGCCCATAATGTGCCCCGCACTTAAAATGACAGTTTGACATGGTAACATGAGCAAACTTAACGAATGTATGTGGTTAACAGATGCGCTCTGTGCTGCCGTACTTCCTGCTCGCGAAGGATGCTTACAGCAGAGAAGAACCTTACCCTGGGTACAGCCGGGGACTAAGAGCTTAATTATTTTGTCCCCATGAATATCTGAAACAATCAGACTATGTATTGGCGAATCCCCTGTACAAGGTCTTTGTGATAAAAGAGACGACGACGAGAACAAAAGAACGCGTTAGCTCTTGCATGCTTGTGATAGATTCACTGCCGTCAGCCATTGCCGAATGATACTGCGTTCCAGTCAGAAAGGCGAAGATTACGCGACCTCCAATATATCAGAGACTGTTACGAGATATTCAAAACGTGGAGCGTCATCTGTCCACTTTTCTATAAACGACATCAGCCAAGTTCTTCGGGGCGCTGAAAACCTGCAGAGTGCCAGCATATATCAGCTCCTATCTGCTGCATTTTTCAAGTCATTCAGCAATCTTTTCTCACTGCTATGTTCCGCTGTGCAGGCAGCGATGATGCATGGAAACGTCGCGAAGAACAAAAGTGTTTTAACCCTACATTACTTTATTGATTATATCTGTTCTCGCACAGTGGTCAACGCGCGTGAAGTTTCCGTTTAGCCATGTTTCTATTTTTCCTGTGAATATGCTTTGCTTCCCGTTTGACAAAAGCTCTAGCAGATGTAAGAACGGCGCGTTCTTAAGGAGTTTTAATGAACGACATGATCACGCGCGTACGATCGAGAGAGCATGGTTGATCGCCTTTCACTTGTATTGCTTTCCACGGAAGAAAGCGATTTTTTAGAGGATTAACATTCTTAAACCAATGGCGTTGCGTGAGCTCCCACATAATTGTAATTGTTTTGAAACAGTGCGCGCGTACCACGCGCCTCCTGAAAACAGTCGAAAATGCGCTTCTAAGCACATATAAGGTTATTAACGCAACTTCAACGCAAGTTGTAAGTTTCCTGACGCTGCACATACATGACAAAAGTATCAAGCTAGTGGTGTCATAATAAATCGCGTATGTTCGTCATACATGCGTGCTCTATCATGTTATTTTTGGTGCATGCCACATGAAGGAGACACGACCAAGAGAGCAGTGAGACATAGGCGGCTAGATAGATAGATAGATAGATAGATAGATAGATAGATAGATAGATAGATAGATAGATAGATAGATAGATAGATAGATAGATAGATAGATAGATATGATCAAAGCCACTTCAGTTCACGAAGAAGTGCTTCTCATTGAAAACGTTTGGTCGAGCTGCTACTAATGAGACCTCAGCACAGCGCTGCAGATTCACAAGCCCATTCTATGGACTTAATACATCAGAGAGAGAGAGAGAGAGAGAGAACACTTTATTGATGAACCGGAGATGTTAGCCTGGTTAATGGCCTGGCTTGCTACTCCAGGTACTTAGCGGTGATTATGATATTTACAGTGATCACATCTAACATAACACGTACATACGGTCACACTTACTCACACACTCATATATACATATATACACTATAACTCAGTTTACAGCGTTTCATTGAGGCATGTTGCCCGTAGAAACGCTATCAGCGCCTTGGTTCTACGTAGTGCGCAGGCGCTGTCTTGCCACGGGCCTAGGAGATGCCGCAGCTCCAAGGTCGTACCGTGTGGCAAGTGAAGCGCTGCCTTCAGAGTCTTTCTATCCGACTCGTAGCGCTGGCAGTTGCACAGGACGTGTTCAATGTCCTCTCGTGTGTTGCATGTGGAGCACAATGGAGAATCAGACTGTTGTATTTTGTGCTTATAATCTCTCGTGTATGCTACATTAAGTCTTAATCGGTGAAGGCACGCTTCATCTCGCCTGGCTAAACCTTGTGGTACGTGGAAGCTGCAGGCTGGGTCAATGGCGTGTAGTGGTCCGTACTGATGTCTTGGATCACACCAGAAGTGTCGCTGCTGATTCCAGGCAAATGTCGATACCATAGTCGCCGCATCTTTTCTTGAAAGGGGTATGGCTGTTAGTGGTGTTTTAGTTCCATGGGCTGTTCTGGCAGCACTGTCGGCCCGAACGTTTCCTTGTATTCCACAGTGGGCTGGTAACCACTGGAATACAACGCGGTGATTAAGTTCATGAGCATTATTGCCTAGCCGCTTGATGTCCAAAACTAGTTGTTCTTGGGCTCGTGGTGACTTCAGGGACTGCAGCGCCGCTCGCGAATCAGAGAAGATTACCCAGGAATCAGGTGTCTGAGCTACGATGTAAATAAGCGCTCTCCGCAGCGCAGCCAGCTCTGTAGCTGTGGCAGATGTGCGGTGACCCAAGGTGGCAGAAATTGACATGTTTGCCGACGGGATCCACAGACCTATTGCCGATGATGTATCCGTAACAGAGCCATCAGTGTAAATGTGGCGGCAGGATCTGTAGTTGGCGTTAATATGCTCCAGGGCGAAATATTTCAGTGCTGGAGCTGGCGTGTTACTTTTACTCTTGATGCCCGGTACAGTCGTGACTATGGCCCAAGAGGGTAGTTTCCATGGCGGCGTTGTCGGAATTGATGGCTTTTCGTACATCAGCGGGAGAAGGGTCTGTACTTCGGATGTGGTGGCTGATGCAAGCGGATGGTTGTGAACCCTAGCAGCAAAACGCACACAGGCTCGAAGAAACTCTTGCTTCAGTAGCAGTGGCACCGAAAGTCGCCGGCTTTCTGTAAGGGTTCCTACGATCGAAGTCTTTTTAGGTAGGCCCAGGCATATCCTCAGCGCTTTAGCTTGCATACTGGTAAGCGCCTGGATACTAGACTTGGAAAGTCCCTGTAGCGCAGGGAAGCTGTACCGCAGGAGACCTTCGCAAAGAGCAGTGTACATTCGCAGCAGAGCAGCCACAGAGCAGCCACCAGCATTGCTGGACATCATACGAAAAATATTTGCGTATGATTCCAGTTTAGCCTTCAGTGTTCTTGTATGAGGCGACCACGTCAAGGATCTGTCGAATGTGACCCCCAGAAACTTGTGGCTTGGTACGTATGGGATGTGAGATCCTGCTACCTTTAACTTATAGCGCGACATATCCCGTTTAGTGAACGCTATGGCGGCGCACTTCTCAGGTGACATGATTAGTCCGCGGTTTCGTAAAAACGTCTGAATGGAGATAATTGCCTTCTGTAATCTTGCACGCAGAACACGTCGATTTCGACCACAGCACCATATGCAGATGTCGTCTGCGTACAAGGAAATCTCGACCGTTGCCGGAATACACTTCTCCAGGCCGATGAGAGCGATGTTAAATAAGGTCGGGCTCAATACTCCGCCTTGCGGAACTCCTCGAACAACTGTGTGAAGAGTTGTGTCACCATCTTTTGTAGACATGTACACCGAGCGGTCAGATAGATAGTCCATTATCCAGTGGTACATGCGGCCACTGACTCCTACAGACCTTAGAGCCTGTAAGATCGGCTCGTGTAGGACATTGTCAAATGCGCCCTTTATGTCCAGGAAAACGGCAACAGTGATATTGTGCGCAAGCTTGTTCATTTTAACGCAGTTGGCAAGGCTTATGACATTGTCTATGCTGCCTCGACCCTTTCTGAAACCCGACATCTGTGGGGGATAAGCGTCAGCGCTCACCAGCAACCAGTCCAGTCGCATCGGCACCATATTTTCCATGAGCTTTTCCACACAGCTAAGAAGAGCTATAGGGCGATAAGATCTGATATCGGTAGGAGGCTTTCCAGGTTTTAGGACAGGAATGATTCTGGCCTGTTTCCAGCTTGGTTCAAGTCGGCCCTTCCTCCAGCTGGTATTGAAGATGTCAAGGAGTTGCGTCTTGGCCTTTTCACCCAGATGGGACAGGTCGGCATAGCAGATAGAGTCGGGTCCAGGGGATGAAGCTTTGTTTACCGACGCCAGAGCACCAATTCATTCCACGAATGTGAAAGGTTCGTCTGTCACAGCTGTACAGTCTGTTGTGGCATCGATAACGGCTTGTGCTGACTGTAATATAGTTGCAGACGTAACAGCAGTTACCTTTGTGCAGAAAGCTTCCGCCATGTCCAGCTCGCTGACTTTACGGAACAGTGCGACAGAACTGAAAGGCAGTTTTTGAGCTGGCGGGATTCTCAGGCTGCGCGCTATGTTCCATATCCTTGACAGAGGTTTTCTGGGATCAAGTTTGGAGCAGAAGGCGCGCCACTGTCTCCTGTCCAGCTTGTCGAGGTGACGTTGAATATGGCGTTGCATTCGCCTAGCTTCGCGAATGTCTTCTCTAGACAATGTCTTACGGGCGCGCCTCTCAGATCTGCGGCGCATTGCTCTAAGCCTCTCGTATCTATGTCAATCGTCGTACGCTTTCCAGGCAGCTTTATATATTTCGTACTACTGCGTTTTGTTTGGCTTAGCGCGCCTATGAATTCCTCATACGTCATATCTGATGTATCCGAGTGTTCCAGTGTGGCCCTGTATATTTCCCAGTCAGGACAGCGAAGCGCCCGGGCTTTTGAATACTGCATGGGGCCCAGAGCGATGTAAGTTGGTATATGATCGCTTCCATGACTTTCTACGTCTGGAAACCACGTAGCCATAGACGCAAAGCTAGAGGAGACCAGAGTGATGTCGAGCGCACTGGATCGATCGCCTTTGAAGAAATTCGGCTGACCATTGTTGAGAACGACGAGATCATTTTTATGGGCGAGATCAAGTAGACATCGGCCGCGTTGTGTCGATCTCGTACCTCCCCAGGCTGGATGATGCGCATCGAAGTCCCCCGTCAGAACATGGGGTTCAGGCGTTGTATAAAAAGTATAGCTTGCAATTTTTTCACATCAAATTTTACTCCAGGTGGTATGTATGCCGCAATCACCGTGAATGTGAGACTGTTCCACTTCACTGTTGCTGCAGCGTATTCATTCGAAGCGTCAGGTGGTACAGCATGGATGTTAAATATCAGATCATTGCGAATGGCCAAGAGAACTCTGCTGGTGTCCCCTCCAGTTGACGAATACGTGATGGTGTATCCGGAAAGGGGAATTCCAGTGCGCACACGGGACTCCGAAATGGCAATCACTGGAAGCGGTGTGGTACTTCTGTTTAGAATCTCTTAGAGCATACCGGCTGCCTCACTCTCCTGTTCCATCTTGTTTCGTTTTTTCCGTCATGGATAAGCGGTAATACATCAGAATATGATACTTTCTAATGCAAAAGGTGAATCCATTCGTGCATCTCTTCATGTGGGGATATGATGAGTAAAATAATTGAAGAGAGGCCCATGTATTCTCGTCTCCCTATAATTACCACGGTGAGCGGCGCAGACCAAGCGCGTATAATGGATTCATCGCTCATTCTTTAGAATGCACCGATAAACATCTCGTTCGCCACAGCGAACTGGTGCGATTTTCGGACTCAAGGAGAGTTCTCAAAAATAAGACTGATGCCTCCGCAGTAATCCTGTCGCGGTCTCGACAGAATAAGCGCGTCGCGCGGCACGAGTCGAACGAGCCATGACGTTTTTCGTCGCGCTCGCTCACTCGGTTATGGTGAAGGTTGTGATAAGTGTAGGAAGGGGGAGCGTAAGCCCAGCGCTCTCAAACGAGGAACAGCATATTTATGGAGCAGCAGGTATGTACGGAAAAAAAACGCCGGTAAAATTTTTGTGGCCGCGTGTGGTACTTCTGTTTAGAATCTCTTAGAGCACACCGGCTGCCTCACTCTCCTGTTCCATCTTGTTTCGTTTTTTCCGTCATGGATAAGCAACCTGCCGAGTGCAGGGGAGAGTGCGACCTGGTGCAAGTCAAAACGGAACGGTGATCCTCCAGGCGAAGCGGACTGAAAGAGATCTTAATGTCGTTTTTTTTCGAAACAGATAAAGAATTACCGCTAAGCCGTGGCGAAATGCATGGTAGAAAGAAGGGAAATGCTGAGGCCCGGCAGCCAACTTCAGAAGTGCTCATTTTTATATTTCTGAGCTTACTGGCCACAAAGTTATGCACTGAAGATTTTAAAGAACACCAAACGGCTTGCGTGCCATCTCTGTTTTCTCCCGTAGAACTACGTTGAAAAATGTTTTGCGCGAATAGAATTTTCGCGTATTGTAAACAGCAGCGGTAGCAATATGTGCGTGTACATTTTAGCACATGATGTCGGGCTGCCCCGCATGCCCAAGGAACTCGACGATCATCTCAAGACAAGGCCTTTATTTCCCAATCAAAAGTACGGGTTGTCACTGAGAGAGTCCACATGGAAAGAACTTACAGTGCACCTCAGTCAACGAGAGATGCGCCTAATAGTAGGCGCAACCGCCATTCAAGGTACTTAAGCACACATTAAGGTAGACGTGGGACCATTTAAATTCAATTTTTGCGGCTCTTATGTGCAATGCGTAGTGCCAAGCTGAATTTGCCCACAATAGGTTCTACGAAAATTTGGAATACACAACGTTCGCAAATTTGCATTGTTATAGTGCTTAAAAAATGAACTTCCGAGAGCTTCGATCACGCTAACCTGCATTTGCGCCCATAGAGTGAGCGGCTACTGGGCGTCTCTTCATTTATGCGAAAGCCAGCAAAGGTGCCAAGAAGTGCAGCTTTTGTCGAAACAATATCAGTCTTCCATTTCTTGTGACATTGTCTCAAGAGCGCTAACTTAATACATTTGTACAGTACCGTCCACCAGTGTTGTGGTAGGGTTGATTCAAATTGTGATTGAATTTCTTTGGCTTAAACCATTCGGCTAGTGGGTGAGAACTTGAAGTCCACCTTGTTTGGTGACGTCATTCAAGCAAGCGAACTGGTTTTGAAAAGGGCAGACCGTTGTACAATTATATTTTGCTGAACTTCCTGAGTAAGAGCGAGCATGTGCGTTTCGCAATTGGAACAAACGTTATTCAGCCTCAAAGTGTCAGTTTAAGTCAGGAAATTCGGTTACAACATGAATGTAAAATGTACAGTCGTTGCAGTTACTTGCGAAAGTTGTTTAAATTCACTGCTTGACATCTCAGAGACCTTGCTGAATGAGGTAAGGGTACGACGTGTCGTTGGAAGGCAGGAACTTCTCTGCAAATTTATCGAGCCAAATTACACAACCGTCACTTCATTCTCGAAAAGTAAGACGCAAATTTGGACACCGTACAACGCCAACAGGACAAGCGCTTTTGTCCATGTTGTATAGCGTCACAATCTGTGCCTTTCTGAAGATACGTTTCTCCAAGAACAGTCTCTAAAGAAGTATTTCAGCTGTTTTGCTGGGGCGTTGTCTATATAGTTTCTTGTCTTATTTCTTGTACAAAGATGTGTGGACGTATCTCTCGGATATCTTGTCACTTTGCTGCCACCGGGGAAAATGCAGACGCCAAACAGGTAAAAATCTGAACAGAAATGTACTCGGCCAAACTTCTCCAGCAAAACGAAAAGCTCACACTAACACATTGATAATGACGATCAAGGTAGTTGGTCGTTCAAAATCTGCCCATTTGCTTTACCACATATGTAATCTGCCGCATTTGCTATACCACACATGTAATTACCACATATGTAATCTGCTGTATGTCGCGCAATACATTTCGACGTTATTGCTTGCGCTACCGTGAATTCGAGAGCGTGTTTAACTATTCATGCGCCCAGCCAGGCTCCAAAGACTGAAGACACCTTCCCAGCTGTTTTAACACGAAAGTGTTTTATGCCGGGGTCCACCACGACCCCGTACGTCACTACCGTAACGGTTATGACCCAGAAAAATAAACATGTAAGAACGAGGAAGAAAAACACTGAAAGCTTTCTGTTGATGAGCTGGGAATCGAACTCACAGCCGCCCGCTCCACGACGAGAGGGCCAATGCTATACTACGGCGATAACACGCATATGCTGGAAGTGGGAAGAACGCGCTTTATATTCTTTCTTATCCCACTTCGTTCGCTCTTTGGCGATCTCGTGCGGCTCAATGCGCGCGCATCCAGGCACATATTGCCCAGAACGGTGCCTCCATCCAGGAGAGACAAAGTTAATCACTGCAGCTTCAGTTCGCCTCTCCTGGATGGCGGCCCCATTCCAAGCGCTTTCCAAAGTCCGCCTCGATGCGCGCGTATGGAGCCGCTCGGGAACCGCAAAGAAGCGTGATAAGAAAGATCACAGCAGCGTTCCTACAGCATGGAGCGTGTATGCGCCAATAGCGCAGTGGGAAAGCACCGGTAAGTTTTCGTTGTGGGTAGTGTTGGATGGCAACAAGAACACTGCTGCGCTAGGCGCCCAAACGCAGCAACGAAGTTGACGGATCCAGGTGTAGCGCATGTAAATATGATTTGTACCTTTGTCACACGGCATTTACTATCGTCTGCGTCTAGTTATTACGTTAACTACTTCAGTTTCCACAAGGAATTGGTCCTTGATGTTATGGAGGCGATGCGTGAACGTGGGTTCACCGACGTCAAAAAGTGCCGCACGAGCGAAACACCGATAGCAATGGGCAAGTTCACCTGGATGTAACAATAAACGCTCATCTGCTTATCCGAATACACATTTCACTTTCTTGTTATACCTGTTCCTTAGACAGAGGAATCAGTCACATATTTTTCAATAGCTCTGCGAGAGACGGCACATTTTTCATGCTACAGAAAATACCTTAAAGATAGCAAACGCCTAACTACGCTCCTCCAGTCAGTTGCTAAGCAACTGATAACGGGGAATTCGATGTGCCCAAATTAGGACGAGCTTAGCCACCACTGACTATTTCGTGTGCAAGAAATGGGGTCTCCTCTCCCGCCCCTGGTCCCTGAGCTCCGATGTCGGGTGCCGACTCAGCTTCCGCGCTGGGAGCAGCATCTGTGGGCGGCTGTCCCACTTGAAATGTTTCGACATATTGCGCGTAAACCTTATTTGCGCGCATCACTATTAGGCCATTCCAAACCCTTCCTGCATGTTCTCCTAAGCTCGTGATTGAGTTCCGGCATGCTACCTATAATCACAGCTAAGCACATTCGCAGAAAGTTCAAGCAGCGCTTCATATTCGGGGTGTGTATATCGCTCCGAAATTATTTACCCGCCTTGACCTCCAAGCGAGAGGTTTCCTTCTTAACGCGGGCATGCGCATTCTGAGACAGCATTGCTAACTCCTCCCGAAACAAACACACAAAGACACACACACACATGCCCGAACGGGTGCGCACCGAAGAAAAATACCTTTCGGAAGATGTCTAATAAACGAGAAGACCAGATGTCGTTTCGAAGGTTTCATTAATCATGAAAGCCTTTGGAGGAAGCTCCTCCTAGGGTCCATTATATCAGCCCACATGTCTAGTTCAGTGGGTTTTGCCGTTCTTTCTTTTGCATTATTTTTCGCAGGAACAGCATGATGTGCGTGTCTTGTTCTTATTTGTACGCGCACTCTTAGATCCACTCACGTGCCTGATAACATTGCATTACTTACCGCAGAACACGGGGTAAATCATTAATTCTTAGCATCTTTTTTAGGGGCGAAGCTCCTTAAAGCGGCACCCGTTCGTTCCTCGTCGTAGTCGTAGTGCGTAACCAGTCTTACGCTTTGACCTCCAAGGTGGTGCCGGTGGGAGATTTCTCCTGTGCGTTGTTGAACAATAAAAAATTCGCAGCGTGCGCGTAAACTAAAAGCCGAATTCTTCTGTCTCTCATTCCCCATTAGCAGCCATTGGCAAGTTCCAGTAGGAAACGTTAGTAGAAGTAGAAGTGTAAGTGTTAGCTAAAAGCCGACTTCTTCTGTCTCTCATTCCCATTAGCAGCCATTATTTACCTCCAAGGTAGTGCCTGGTGAGATTTCTCCTGTGAGTGATTAAACAATAAAAATTTTGTTCAAAACGCCGTTGATTGATGAAATAAACCAACGAAAGACGCCAGATGTTTTCTAAAAGCAAAACGAAAAGACGCCAGATTTTTCTAAAGCAAAACGAAAAGACGCCAGCTGCTTAACGAAAGACGCCAGGTGTTTTCTAAAGCAATGGTTTTATATTCAAAACCATATCGCGATACAGGTTTGTCAATCGTTTCACGTCAATTTTATCGGGCGAATTAACGGAAGAAATTTCACGGTTTCACCGATGATTACTTCCAGGAGCTTCGCCCAATCTCATCATCATTCACCTCGTGGATCTGCCGTCAATTTTTTTTTACTCGATGGTTCTTCGCTATTCCCTGAAATAGAAAGTTTTCAATTATGGAAGGGCACCTGCGATAAGGAAAATTAAATGCTTTCGATATATATGTCACTTTTTCTCGATATATGTGCTCTGCAAGGAATAATGCGCACGCGGAGCTATTTGGCAGCCAATGTGTTCATAGCAGCAATAACTGTTAAGGAGCTATTACTCATGCAGAGAGCACTCATGTAATATATAGACATATTAGGAAAGCGACGGCTGAGACCGTGGGTTAAAGCAACAAAATAATAAAAAAATAAAGCTGGAATGTTGCATACTTCACAGTAAAAACACAGCGAACAGGAAAGTGAGCGCTTTTTTAAACATAAATTACGCCACGTTTTAACCCATTCTTTTACTGGCTTATAAGTGTGTCAAGTATTAACGTGCTGCAAAATAATCTTTGAGGTACTGCACAGCCTATGGTAAATTATGGTTTAATGAAATTATGCGTCTAATTCGTATGAACTAGGATGATTCCATTGTCTTTAAGTTACGATAACATTTGTGAACATGTCCGTTGTGGTTAAGGTGCAGCAGTTAAGAGACAGTCTGCAGATTATCAGTATGCGCTATATGGTCATGTCGTACTTGACTGCATTCACGGTACTGATGTGTGAACATTTGTCATTAATGAATCTCTCGTTTCATGGACAGTTGTAGTGGAATAGTGACTGTAAATACGTGTCCGCGTCCGAGTGCTTGTATTTATTCACTTTGATGAGCTGTTCATAACTTTGTGACGAAAACCACCCTGTAAGAAAAGAGGAGTAGCAGGCGCCGCACGTGGCCATGAACCTCTCCTTACATTGCATTTACTAAAAAAACACATTTCAATAGATATGCAAGATTCTCAAGCGCTCGACATCATGTTTCGGATATCATGTGTTCCAGGTTTCTGCCTTTTTGTACTGTGGATGTGAGGAGTGACTACTGTAGAATTTGTTTTCGTTCTTTGTGTGTATATACCTTCACAGAATAACGCTCATTACATCGAGCTCGTGTTGTGTTGCTACGTTGCGTATTTACTCTTGCCTAATGCCTTCATAGAAGGCCGGCTGTATATAACAAAATAAAAAAGAAAACTAGTTAGATTGTATTTGCAGAAGACTAGAAGTATTCTGGGGAGCCCCGCCACGGTGGTCTAGTGGCTATGGTACTCGGCTGCTGATCCGAGGGTCGCGGGATCGAATCCCGGCCTCGGCGGCTGCATCTCGATGGAGGCGAAATGTTGAGGCCCGTGTGCTGTGCGATGTCAGTGCACGTTAAAGAACCCCAGGTGGTCAAAATTTCTGGAGCCCTCCACTACGGCGTCTCTCATAATCACAGCTGGTTTTGGGACGTTAAACCTCACATAACAACAAGTATTCTGGGGAATTGCAAGTGAAATGGTTGGTTGAGAAGGGACCCTGGCATACAGATTCTTCGCCTGTACGAGTCCGCAAGTTATTTCCATTCCCTATCTGCCTTCGCATTCTAGGGCAGAAACGAAAAAAAAAAGATTATGCATACGAGGTGTGACACCCGGGTAGGCCTTGCAAAGGCTGTGGCTTAAACGGCGAATTAGTCTCCCTGGATGCTACCTGTTCTTTCTGCTCCATTCCATTGATGTCGGCAGATGCATATCGCATTGACGGTCATGCACAGGCTGAAAATGTGGCAGAAAGGACCAATGCCGTAATTAACGTACCCGACGGGTACAACTGCTCCACACTGCCTCCGCTGCAGTGTGGAGCATTTGTACCCATTGGATACGTGGTGACATGATATGCAGAACACGGATTGTGAAGCGCACATGCATTATATATGTATGCTGCCCACGTCAGTATATATGCATGCTGCCCACGCTCTAGTTGTATTGTTAAATATCGATCACAAAGGTACGCCCGCAGCAATATGTTTTTCCATTCGTGGTTCAACCGACTAAACAAAAACTATAGCCGCATTGTTTAAGGGTGACCGCGATACCATTCCCGGGAAGCTAATTGAAAGAAATTGCCGTGTCATCCTGTCACATGCCACACAAACACGTGACCCCTTTCTATTCCGGTAATTGATACAAACGTATCTTCTGTCGAGGAGTAAGCATTAATTCTCATTTTTCGACGCTTCCTGATATTCTCTCTAGTAAGCGGCAAAAAGTACGCAGCCTGAACGTGCTACACAGTTGAAAGCCCCCGCCTAACTACATTATAGTTAAGTACTCTGGTCGACTACACTAATGCAGTGCATTATGGCACAATCCATACGACGATATCTTTTGCAGAGTAGCTTAGACGCAGTTTAAGATTAGAAGTATACTATATGGAATGCGTAACACCAACTCTATTCCGGCTTTCGTACAAAACCTATTCTTTACAGGGAAGCTTATGAAATGTTACAGAGTTTGCTGGTACCCTTTCAGGTCGAAGGTTCTTTTTACATTGCCTGCAGGGGCCCATCGTAAGAGATAGACTACAAAAAGGGTTCCTAAATGCGAAGCCCACAATGCACCCTCGCTATAGGGGAGCTCATAAGCGAGGTTCATTGATTTCTGTGGTTATACACACAACGAACGAAAATGCCGCATGGGAGGGAAGATGGACGCGCGGTGTGACGCAGGCGGTGCAGGTATCATTTCTAGGTACGTTTGTGAGAGCTAACTGGCAAAATACGCCGTGAGAGTAAGGTCCACGACGATGTCTATGTACCTTCAACATGAAGCCATCGCAGGAACTTGTGAAGACATGGGAAAGCAGCAGGTGCCATTTCAAGTAGATGCAGTTTGTAGCCGCCTTAGGAAACTTTGTGTGAGATATACATATGACGCCCCGCCACGGTGGTCTAGTGGCTAAGGTACTCGGCTGCTGATCCGAAGGTCGCGGGATCGAATCCCGGCCGCGGCGGCTGCATTTCGATGGAGGCGAAATGTTGAGGCCCGTGTGCTGTGCGATGTCAGTGCACGTTAAAGAACCCCAGGTGGTCGAAATTTCCGGAGCCCTCCACTACGGCGTCTCTCATAATCAGAACTGGTTTTGGGACGTTAAACCCCACAAAACAACAAAACAACATATACATATGACGAGCGAGTCTGGAAGATGGGCAACGCATCGGGCACACGTAGTGTTCTTAGGTTAGTGCAGTAACGTGCGGTCTTAACAGCAAAAATCAAGGGTGGCGCGGGCACGCCGGCATTCAACATGCGCCTAGGCTTGCGTGATGCCGCTTCTGCCTTCTCTTTTCCTGCATAAATACCCGACTTCCTTATTACTGAAGTTATCCCGCGTGTTTTTAACACGTTTATAAAAACTAACACTGCCGGGACGGCACATCATAACCACATGTTTCTTCCGTGACTTTATTATGCAACATGGATGCCCAAGGAGTAATAAGAACCTTTTCATGTTCCCTCCCCTTATGTTAAAAAAATGCGATGAAACTCTGTACTAATGCAGGTAAATGTGCGTATATGGCAAGATAGTTGCGGTGTCCATGGCAAGACAAGTTCTTTTCCCTCATTCCAAAAATATGGGAAAGTGCCCTAGTAGTTGACTTAGAGCATGCTTGCATCATGAAGCCACGCCGCCAAGTCCGCGACGATTGTCATATCAAATACAGGCCTGCGGCTCGATGAGAAAAAAAAATATTGCCAACCAAAATTTCCTTACTAATTGTGTAACACGAAGGAAACGAGGATTCTTACCAAACCGAAATACGTAGTTATTCAGCAGCATTGCACCGGCAACAAAAAATAGTTTGCGACTCCTGGTACCTACTCTACTTATTCAACTGAGGTCCTTAAGCCCGTTGTAAAGAAACTATAGTGAATACACAAAACAGTCTTTATTTCTCAGAATATTAAATACCAGTCTACCTGCCCGGTCTGCGGGTCCGTTAGCAAATTAGATCATACATTGCATGATTTTTAGTCTTGTGTCTAGTTGCAAATTGGCTTGGCCGGCAATATCCGACGTCCTTTTTCTATCCATCTCCACGCTCGCGTCGTTCCTGCTCACGCTACCTTCTTTTCAACCCCTTGAAATACTATAATGTACATGCCAACGCTACGTTTCACTCTTCTACTTTCCCTTCTCCTCACACTCACTTCCCTTTCCCACCCATTTGCCTAGTACCAGTTTATGATGTGCTATTAAACGCATTCATCTTCATATAGTTTTGGGCTAAAGGCATGAGCGCAAGAGAATTGCGCGAGAAAATGCCGTGCATTTCATAGAAGTGCACGCGAGCTTGTTTGCTGATGATGACAGATATTATTCTTTTCATGGATTACGACGGACGGGGGGCTGAGAGAGCTCCGCTCTTAAAAGCCTTTTATCGTTGTTGTCCACTTATTTCAAATGTTTGTCGGAAGCAAATATTGCAGGCTATAATTCGCCACAAGGTTCAAAATTTTTTGACCCGGTATGAGGAACTACAATTGATGGGCTGGTTAGATATAGGAGATACGTCCGAAATCAGCGGCTTGTAAAAATCAACATAACAAACACTTGTAACACAGAGCACGGGAAAAGAAAGAGCCCGAAAATGTATAACATTTTTTTTTAAAATATTATATATACAGAGAACTTTCTCTTTGAGTATGTGCGCTAGCCGTGGTTTTTGTGTGCGACAGGTGCGACACAGTGTAAAGAGAGGATTGCAGAACAATCACTCAAGATTTTTACGCCTCTGGAGTCGTTATTTTCGATCCAGTATTTCAGTGCACGCATTGATCGCGTAATTCAAAGCTTACCTTCACGCTAACACCACCCGAATTCCTAAAACGTCGAGACGGGCGCTTTATAGGACACTTCCACATTAAAAAGCTGAGCCGATTAGCGCGTGGCCTTCGAATAGGCTTTCTTTTGCGCCGTTAAATCTGTTATTCCTCGGTGTTGTCTATTAGACGACTAAACACAATCCTTTCCGCCATGAATATTAGAAGACCTTCGGCGCTTTTGAAATACATCCTTATGCGCCATTACTTCTTCGTTGAAGCACCGAGGAGTATCGTTTTCCTCTTCGCACATTATAAGCCTTCACGGCACTTGTACGTTCGCCGTTAAGTGGTAGAATTGAATAAGTGAAAGGTTTCTTGAAAGAGAAATTGTATGCCTAAAGCAGCGTCCCTTGCGCTCCCTAATACAAGACGCCTGCTGCATGCAGCAGACTTGAAACAACGCGAAAGTGCTTATTCCTTATTAAAGGGGCACTTGGGCACAATGAATAGTAAAGTCACTTTGATGGATCGTGTGCAGTCCATTCCACGGCCTCGAATGAGCAGAGAATATATTATTCACTAACGGTAGCGGCTCAGAAAATAGGATAATGGATGTACAGAGCTCGTCCGTCGCACTGATCCCTCTACGAAGCGGCCAAATTTGTAATAATGTCGATAGCTTATATTGTCTTTTAGGCTAGCAGCCAATGGGGTGCCGTGGTTATGGTGCTCGGTTGCTTACCCGGAAGACCCGAGTTCAGCGGCTGTAGTTACATTTCCATGACTTTCGATGGAGGTGAGATGCCAGGGGCCCGCGTACATAAATTTTGATGCACGCTAAGCAGCCCCAAAAATCCTTAATTTCTGGAGCTCTACGCTATGACTTGCCTCGTAGTCATATAGTTGCTTTTCCACGCAAACCCGCTGCACTTGTTATTGCGTCCTGTCTTGAATAATACTGGCTGAAGTCTTCTACCGCTCTGCAAAATATTTATGAATGGATGCGGAATAGCAGTTAATAGGCTAGACGCTTGATAAACATTTTCAGGTTTTACTTTCTATTGCTTTTCTGTCCATGTCCGTTCACATTTGTTCCTGACGAACGTTCCTGTTTGAACATCCGCATTCAAGCGTTCCCTGATTCAATGTCCCAACAGCTTGCAGAATTCGAGTTCGCAAGCTCCACAAGAAACCTACACTTGCCTCAGAAACCGCACTTCTGAAAAAAACAAGGCATAAAGGTCCCAGCTACCTTTATCGAGGACGGGCTTAGTTTTAGCGAGGTTCTCGTGATACGTCTAGAACAACGACAAGTAACACTCATGCACAATGTTGTTTGTCTTTTCATTGACGGTCATCTCCTTCGTAGTCGTCCGGTGGTACGACTCGCTGGCCCGGATCGTTCTGGCAAGGCCTCTGCACATACAAACGGTTTTGTTCGAAGTCTGGATCTGCGCATCGCCGACGTTTCGCCGGCGTAATACTCAGGGTCGGTCCGAAGTCGTTTCACACGCTTTCGAGTAGCAGCGCGACGGCTTTCGCTCGGAGAGGCGAGACATTCTGTCGCCGCGCAGGGAACGCGGAGCCTTAATTGTGTTATAACTATCGACGCGGTGACCTCACTTCCGCATCTGCAGTCGTGGCGAGACTCCGCGCGGCAGGCATAAGCGCCGCCACTCAGCGAAGCTATAGACAGAGTTTTGGCACTGCTATGTCAGTATAGCGTCTGATGCAATTTATCCACCTTTATGTTGCAGTGGGCTGAGGACGCGAGCGCGAGAGAAGCAAGACGTATGATGACATGCCTCCGGCTTATGTGGTGGTGGGCTTAAGTGATGAACGCAAGAGAAGAATAAAGTGCGCGTGCAAATCCTGCACATAGGGAATTTCGTAAAGGCGCCGCTTATTTCATGAACACGACAGTTACACGCGTACACCTTACGGCCTAAGCTGAAGCATCAAAAGATGCATCAACAATCCATGTTCAATCACGGATTATACAGTTCTTTTTTGTCTCCGTTTTTACGCGTTTATCATTTTATGCCATGCTTCGTCAGTAACCTGCCCAACTATCCGCACTTCTGAGCGGCTTGTATTGAAACAGCGGCAGCTAATGGCCCAAGCTACAAGTGAGTAGCAAAGTTTGTCGTAGGAGGCAGTGGGTCGTAGTGGGGAGAGCTTATACAGAAGGAAATAAAGAAAAAAATGAGGACCCTATAGAACGTTCGTCACCTACAGCTGACGCACTGCCTGTGTTGCGCCGGAACTGCGTGTCCGACGGCAGCCGAAAGTGTCTCCCCCTTTCTCGCTTTATGTGCGTGTGCGTCAGTGACTCCGGTTGCTGACGTCCCTCCGCTAAAATTGGGTCGAGTAGCGTTGCGAAGAGGGAAGCTGCGAAACAATGTCAATGACAGGCGCCGGAAGATGTCATTTTCGGCGGCGGCGTCGACAGCAACGTGGATGCCGTGTCCCACGAAGAATTGGCCGGCTTATGCGGGGCATGGACTGGGCTGCCGAACGGCGCCATGTCGCGACGCGTCAGGCATCTGCGTCGAAGACTCGAGCAGTCTAACACTCCCAGCCTCTTCCCCCCCCTCCCCCCGCCATATTTTACACGCTTCATCTCCTTCCCTCACTCGGGAGACCTGTTCACAGCCTCTTGCTAGTCTATCTTTTTCTCGTAAGTTATTTCCAAAGTGTCAGCGGCACCCCGCTTTGACGCTATCTTCCTTACTATCCTCTTCTGAAAGTCTGTCCATCGGGTTTTGTTGCTTCACTGCTGTTGGGTCGATGTGCGTTTATGGCTGAAAGTTTGATGATGAATTCTCGTGTCAGTCTTACGTATAACCAAGTGAGGCGCATTGGGTGAGATGTCGGAGTTACGCTCGTCTCTTACGTATTGGTCGTCGCATATAGCAACAGCTTTGAGCGGTTCCAGATGCACGCATGCGTGTCGTTGAAACGGGCAAAAGAGAAGGCCTGTATAGCAGGCGGGGTGCGTATATGCATGCATAAGGAGGCTGCCAACCTTGTGAAGTATGTGATCCGCAGAGGGCGTTGTGCTTGAGTCTGAAGCGACTACGAATCTTGCAAGGTGGCATTCTGCTCCTTTATTGTGTATGATATTCCGATACGGATGCCGGCGTGGCTACTTTCCAGGTTTGAATTTCTGGTACGTCTTATCGAAGAAGATTGATGTTCAGTGAAACACCCCGTGAATTTCTGTTTTCTAAGTAAACAAATTAATACACAGAGATCAACTTCTATATATTGGGAGATAATGTTTTCTCATAAAACCTCATTTATTTACTTACTGGCATGAAGAAAAGGTGCAAACGAATCTAATCATTCGTGACTCAAGGTGCTCTTTTTCATATTCGGCAGTATCAGGTGATTTGCATTGCACAATTTGGGAACTTCCATAATTCTACCCATACACAGAGTTTCTATTGTTTCTGCTCTTTAGAGGTCTCTTCATTTCAGGTGTTGTGAACCCCATGGCGAATTCCCCTAGGACGTATTTACGAAACTCAGTAAAAGTCCTAGAAGACACTCTTGATGATTTGTGGGGTTTAACGTCCCAAAACTAGCTGTAATTATGAGAGACGCCGTAGTGGAGGTCTGAGGAAATTTCGACCATCTGGGATTCTTTAACGTGCACTGACATCGCACAGCGCACGGGCTTCAACATTTCGCCTCCATCTAAATGCAGCCGCCGCAGACGGGATTCGACCCGCGACCTTCGCTACCGCAGCCGAGTGCCAAAACCACTAGACCCCTGTGGCGGGGCAGCGGACACTCTTAAGCCCGGACTAGCGCGCGAGGGAACTCGCTAGCAATTTCCAGGGTTATGGCAAAACCATTGTGCGGAATCATGCGGACTTGCACAAACTGGTATTATCGTTTTGAAAATGACAATTGAGACAAAGATTTGTCATCTCCTCCTATAATTTTCGCGGATGTGGATAAAACACAACTTTGGAGTTTCAGATGAGACGTCCTCCCCACACCGCCGTCACCTGGGTTGAGTTGGCAGTCGAACAATGGCAGCATCAAGAGCCTCGAACCAAAAAAACTTGCAGAAAATGCTGCGGTCACTCACACATCAAGGAATTCTTTGGTGGCGCTTTCTTTGGTTCAGGTTTACTACACCGATCTGATGTAACACATCTTATAGGTGTGGCAAGCCTAGAGTGAAATGAATAGTGCACGTTCCTCCTTCTCAGGTATTCTTTAATTAGAGTACTATATTTCTCCACCTGTGTAAAACTGAAAGCTTACAAACACTGTGAGCAGTCCCCGTAAGGCACGCACGTATAATTTCTCTTGGGCTCTGCACAGTGCCGTATTGAGAAATTTCGGGGATCGGGGCTATCTGCATCCCTAGTGCCCAATGGCAAAACAAATTAACACCATCTTCCCAAAGGGAACCCTGATGGGATGCGAAGCAGCAGCGTTGCGCACGGGTGGCGTCACGGGTTGAACGGCGCTAACGCGGGTGCTTCGCATCCCATCAGGGTTCCCTTTTGGAAGATAGTGTTAACTTTTTGCGCGTGAACCGATGAGTCGGCGGTGTAGCGAGCGGCGGTCGCGGTAGCGGAGCGAGCGGCGGTAGCGGCAGGTGTTGCGGGCGAACGGACGAGGCGGCAGCTGCGGGCGCTGCGGCGAGCGGGCGGCAGGCGATAGAGAGAGTGACGTTAGCGCGCACTGAGAGGGGAGCGTGACGTCAACGCGCAGCTGCGGCGTGACCTACTTGGCACCGCTCCAACACCTGCGGCGAGGGGAGCGCGTCGCGGCGCATTCGTACGGAGGCACGGAGGGACAGCGTTACACAGGCTAGTCAAAGAGCTGCTTCGCATCTAAAATGATGACGGTGATGTCCACTGGTTTAAAAGGCCGAATTCTTGAAGCCTCCTTATTACGTTCGTAGATAAGTGATGAAATATTATCTTCCTATGTATGAAATACGATTTTTATTTACCTTTAGATCTGACGCACTCGTCGCGAAGTTTAAAACATCACTTCATCAAAAATTAAAAATGATTATATCTACCGCATCGATACGTTCCGCAGGGACCAGAAAACACAAGAGCACATTTTTCACAACAAGAAACATTATTAAGCATGCAGTCCTCACGGTAACAAAGCGTAACATTGACGAAAATGCATGTGCAACAGGAGCATATGAACGTACAGGTTAATCCTACGAATTATGTACAACGACCTCATTTTCGAATGAATGTTCACATTTAATGCGACATGGACAAACAATCATGTTGAACTCAAATTTCAACACTCATGAAAAAATGGCAACTAAAGACTACTTGCTCACAATATTCACTAACCAAAAACAAGGGATTGAGAGAAAGTGTAGCAAAGCTAAAACATCAAGAAAGCTAACATCTGAAGGGGCATCTTGCGGCTTTTCAGTCCCACAGACTCACAAATGCTTTCGTAAAAATGTGTCGCTCAAGCAGGTCCATTCGGGTCGACAAGATGGCTAAGGAATTCAGCTTCCTATGACCGAGTGTGCGGCGCAAGCATGCTTTGTCCAACGACAGCCTCGCAGTTTCGCAGTTTGTTGAACGAATAGTTAGGGTTAACCTAAGAGAAATAAGAAATTTAGAAAAAGCGCACAATAACTCTTTTGTTCAACATGATGAACAGACCATTCGTGCTTCTGTATTGGCAACTGAACCTCTCCACGCAGCGAAAAAAACTAGCTGGAAAAAGTCGAGCAGACATATCTCTTGCGCGCTTATACTAGATCACTAGCTTGACTAGGCCGCCACCGCAATGACTTTCCTTGAGAAGTGCCATGCTCTCAAATTTCTGGCACAGGCCGGTGCGCGCATCGAAAAGACAGGAGCTGAGCTCAAGTCTTTCGCCGTAACGAATGCGAGGGCTGCTGAGAAGTTTCACCGGCCGCCGGTTTTCGATGACAACGTAAGGAGCAAGCACGCTGCATTGTATGCATTGTATACAATGCATACAACAAGGCATATAATGACACGTGTAAACTAGGCAGCACACCAGCACTACAAAAAAAAAAAAAAGAGGACCCTAAAGTGCGGACCAGCCAGCCGCTATCATTCGTAACAAAAATACTCCAATGCGCTTCCAAACATAATATTCTTCGTAAATACTATCCAATACTAACAAGCAACGATCGCCTTAGAAAAACGTTTCCAAAAATACCAAGAGTCACCTACCACCGTAACAGAAACTAAGGACTTGTTAGTACATGCCAAAGTAAAACCTCAGAGCACCGCCCGCGTAATAACTTGCTCCCGTCCAAGATGTAAGACTTGCAAGCATATTCTAGATGATCTTAAAGTTATATGCACATGAAGTGACCTATGTCCGTCATATAAAATCAAGTTTCACTTGCACTAGTTCAAACGTTAGTTACATGTTGTAATGTTCACTCTGTCACAAGCAATACATTGACATAACTAGTCAACCAAGTAATGTTAGGTTAGATGGGCACCACGCGGACACCGCGAATAAACTGCTTAAGGCAGTGGCACAGCGTTTAATATGGAAGGTCCTAATTTTGACGAACTCAAACTCGTACTCCAGGCAAACTTCCGCTCGCCGAAGGACAGAAAATACAAGGAATCGTATCTCATATACAATTTCGATACTCTCCAGCCTACAGGCATAAACCTTTCAAAAGGAACCTCTGAGTCCTTTAGATATACGGTGGGTGTTAACAAAGACGACAAAAAGTTAAGGTATTTCTCTTTAACAAACTAACAATGTTTCTTCCCGAAAGTCTATTTTCAGGCGCGGACCCCCATCCAGTTCGACTAGAACAACGGCGTTAAACAGTGTAGTTACTTTTCAGCAACATGCTTTCGTAAATGCACTGCGGGTGCGGCCAACGCCACCTAGAAATTTGGTGCGGCGCGGGTATTGCGGGACGGGAGGTGGGACATGCGATGGGTGCAACGCCTGTAGTTAGTGAATGTGTTCTTCTCTTCATCCTGCTTTCTAGCGCTGCGCACACTGTGTATTTACAAGACATGCACCACGAGCGGATTCTTGGGAAGTTTTCGTTCTTTCAATTTAATTAGTCACGCTAACACCTGTCAACCAACTTCCCCCCACCCCCAATATTTCACTGGAAACTTATTTGAGTTTTCCGCAGGAATTTGTCTGACTGCGTTGCAACAGATGGCCCTTGCACGTGTTACTATACTATACTCGGGTACAGGTCAAGTAATAAGCCGCTTCTCCCTGTCGCCCCCCCCCCCCCCCCCCCAGCCAATGGCGACGCTCTGTCAACGTCACGTCGTGGCAGACTACCTCCGTGCCGCGATCAAGAGAGAAATTAGAGCGAGGCGAGGAGACAGTCTTCCGTGACGTCAAGTTGAGAGAGCGGCGCCATTGGCTAGAGGGGTCCTTTGACAGGCAGAAACCGGCTTATTACTTGATCTGTTCCCAAGTATAGTGCGTTATTGATATCCATTCAGAGCACATTGGCATTCACAGCTGGAGCCAACAGGGCGCAAATGCTGCTGGCTAACTGTGCTTCAGTACTGGTTAACTATCCTTCAATATCCCATAAGCCGCCCTTAGTATAGGACCTGAACAGAACAAATATCCAGTTCTAAACAACACGGATGACCTACAAACAGATGACCTACGAGGAAAGCGCGTTCTGCAGCCTAATGATGCAGCACGTTCGACATGCGCACGAACGCACGCCACTCTGTTTATACTGGTGGACGCAACGGCAAGAACTTTGAGAATACGCCTGACTTGGAGTGCGGCAATTCGGTGTCGCACTCGAAACTTTGTGGGACAAATAATGACATGCTCTGGGCCAGCGCTAGATCTTCGTGCTGGCGTACATACTTAAGCTGTTGAATGTTTGCTGCACTCACGAGGCGGATTCCGGGTTCTTCATTTTAATGAACCTATGCGGGGCTGAGCGCTTAAGCATTCAGAAGACTCCACTTATTCGATGAATATTTAATGTCACAATGGGAAGATGCCAGTTTGTCACGGCATATTACCGGTTCTTGCTTTCAGCCCCTCCGCCTCTCCAGCCAAAGTCACCCAGGCAGATTTTGTTGTGAGCAACGCTGTTGTGCTTTACGTGCAGGGCTAGACGTAAAGACGCTAAGGGAATGTTTTTCGCTTAGAGATTGAGAAAACTAAGAGGTGGAGGGTGCTGATGAAGCAGCAGCTAGAGTGTTCATATTTTAGCAAGCGCCCTAGTAAACAACCAAGGCTCATTTTCGTGCGGTTAGACATACTTTTGTAAAATACGCGTTAGCTACAGTGCTTACCCGAAATGCCTTATTAACGCTGACAAATGACGCAGACACTGAGGTCATTACGTTCGCCGGGATGGGTCGCGATCGGTTTATGGCTAGTCAATGATACTCCCTATGCGATCAAATCTTAAGCACACACCACTGTTCCTCGTGCTCTCGTTATTAACGCAGAGGTCGAGGGAAAACTAGTCTTGGTGCCACGTCGCTTCAATTGAAGAAACATCATTTTCATGCAAGCAGAAAATGTAGCGCGGTGAGAACTAGAGACATTTTTGCATATGAAAATGCAAAAAAAGAAAAAAAAAGGAAGAGGATCCTACCGACAAATAATAACGATCTTACAACTAATATACAATATACAATGCAGCATCCATCAATCATGAAGTTTCTGGAGCATAGCTATTGCTTCAACAGATGCCGGGTGGTTCACAGCGAATGGCTGGTACTTGGCGGATAGAGCCCAGTTCCTCCGGCAGGTCAAGGTGCCAAGGCTATAATTCAATCACGCCCCTTCCCATTCACGCAACTCATTGAAAGCATAACTCGCATGCGCTTTGATGAGTGTTGATTAAGATGCAGCTAAGTAGCATGTCGTGTTATTGATGTCATGACCTATCACCCAGGTCGTTCTGCCATTTTCGGCGTACCGTCGCAAGTTTGACATATACCAGATGAACGGGACGCTACTTGGGAGGTCTTGGTGCCACTGCTTTCGTACCGCATTGCTGGTAGTATATCGCTGGTGAGAAGGACAATCAGATTCATACCTTTCACTCTAAACTATTTCGCAGTTAACGAGAAACGTGGAGGCAGCATTGCTGAAAGGTGCTTACCCCTGCACGAAAGAGAGTTATACCGGCGATATCGCCAAATGGTCGTGACGGCTACTTCTTATTTGTTAAATATGACAGGTTGTGGTTAACTGGGCTTACAATAATGTCGCAAAAATAGCACCGTGTGTGGTATTAAGCAGAAACCTGGTGCAAAATATTCTGCATACTGCATGAATGTGCATTATATGTTTCGTTGTTTTAACTATAATCTTGGTTATAACAGGGCTTGTCACGGCGCAGCGTAATGATGAAGCGACAGCAGTAATAATTTCTGGCTTTCACGTCCCGAAACCACGATATGAATATTAGAGACAGCGTAGTGTAGGGCTCTGAAAATTTCGACCGCATGGAGTTCTTAA
>JABSTT010002363.1:0-43492 GCA_013339685.2 Hyalomma asiaticum
CAGTGCTAGCTCGATTGTATCACGCTTCGTCGATTGTGTCGATATATGTGTTTTTCTCGCTTTTTTTATCAACAAAACTTGCTCATTCTGAAGCGCTGCATTGACTTCAATGTTTGTAAATCCCTGTTTTTTTTCTTTTTTTTTCTTCTATATTCCCCCCGACGTTTTTTTTTTTGTGTTTTAAGCTTCTGTTGTTTTCTTGCCCTGGAAAATGTATTTTCAAGTGGATCTGTTACCCACTCCTGCCTACGACTTCGCATAGAAGTCGGCAGTATTGACTAAATAAAATAAATAAATAAAATATACATATCTGCATAAAATGTCAGGCTGCATATATTATATATATAATATATATATATATATATATATATATATATATATATATATATGTGTGTGTGTGTGTGTGTGTAACGTTCGTCAAAAACGTAAGCGCACCATGCCTTAAAAAGGCCGGAGCGACTGTGGGACCCACAATAACGCAGGCAAAGGCGTCACGCGTGGGCGAAGCGATGAGCGTGCGTCACTCTGGCCACTCTCGAGCTGTACATATACATATCTGCATAAAATGTCAGGCTGCATATATATATATATATATATATATATATATATACTATATATATATAGGTTAATGAGCAAACAGACAATGAAGCCTAGGAAAGCCTAGGGGAAGTTACTTGTGGTATTTTAATTGTGGAGAAAGTAGAAAGGAATTAAAGTGGACGAAAGACAAACCTGCCTTCGGTGGGACCCGAACCCACGACCTTCGGATGTCGCGTCCGATGCTCTACCAACTGAGCTACGAAGGCGGCCCGTCCCCCCGTCCACTTTATTGTGTATTTATGTACATATTATCCTGGAAGTGTTAGGCAGCGCCACTCATGGCCAAGGCGGCATGCATGGAACGCACTTTCTTGCCAGGGGGCGTCCACGTAGAACGTGAACTTAGATGAGATGGCTGCTGCCCAATAAGCCCTCGCATGCTACCTAAGGCACCAAGTCTGCCGCAACGAGGCCCAAGCTATGAAATAACGAAGGGAAGGGGTCAAGGGCTCGTTCTTTATTTGTTAGAAACAAGTTAATGAGCAAACAGACAATGAAGCCTAGGAAAGCATAGGGGAAGTTACTTGTGGTATTTTAATTGTGGAGAAAGTAGAAAGGAATTAAAGTGGACGAAAAGACAAACCTGCCTTCGGTGGGACCCGAACCCACGACCTTCGGATGTCGCGTCCGATGCTCTACCAACTGAGCTACGAAGGCGGCCCGTCCCCCCGTCCACTTTATTGTGTATTTATGTACATATTATCCTGGGAGTGTTAGGCAGCGCCACTCATGGCCAAGGCGGCATGCGTGGAACGCACTTTCTTGCCAGGGGGCGTCACGTAGAACGTGAACTTAGATGAGATGGCTGCTGCCCAATAAGCCCTCGCATGCTACCTAAGGCACCAAGTCTGCCGCAACGAGGCCCAAGCTATGAAATAACGAAAGGGAAGGGGTCAAGGGCTCGTTCTTTATTTGTTAGAAACAAGTTAATGAGCAAACAGACAGTGAAGCCTAGGAAAGCATAGGGGAAGTTACTTGTGGTATTTTAATTGTGGAGAAAGTAGAAAGGAATTAAAGTGGACGAAAAGACAAACCTGCCTTCGGTGGGACCCGAACCCACGACCGTCGGATGTCGCGTCCGATGCTCTACCAACTGAGCTACGAAGGCGGCCCGTCCCCCCTTCGTCCACTTTAATTCCTTTCTACTTTCTCCACAATTAAAATACCACAAGTAACCTCCCCTATGCTTTCCTAGGCTTCATTGTCTGTTTGCTCATTAACTTGTTTCTAACAAATAAGGAACGAGCCCTTGACCCCTTCCCTTTCGTTATATATATATATATATATATATATATATATGTGTGTGTGTGTGTGTGTGTGTGTGTTGTGTGTGTGTGTGTGTGTGTGTGTGTGTGTAACGTTCGTCAAAAACGTAAGCGCACCATGCCTTAAAAGGCCGGAGCGACTGTGGCACCCACAATTAACGCAGGCAAAGGCGTCACGCGTGGGCGAAGCGATGAGCGTGCGTCACTCTGGCCACTCTCGACCTGTGCGCGCGGATCGAGATTGCACGACGTTCTGACAGCTCCGGCCGCCGCTACCGGCATCGAGAACACATAGGTGGGCAGGAGCGTTGTGCATATTTGCTTCAATATATCGTACACGTGAAGCAGATATGCACGACGTGCACAAAATATTTAGCGTTGTAGCTGCCTCCTAGCTGCCTCCAGCTATACGGCGCGTGCTTGGCCGCTGTACGTCGTCAAAGCGCGCGTGCGACCGTCGCGAGGCATCTGCGTGCGCGTCGTTCGCCGACTGGTTATGAGTGCGCTCGATGGTGAACAAGTGTCAGGAAGGCGATATAAGCCTTGGTGATGACAGCTCGGCTAAGCAGGCGCCGCTGGATTGTTCGAACGATCCAGCTGAGCCAATACGTGCGCGCGGTGGCAATGCGAGGACTGGTACACGTACGGACGTGTACTGCGTGGGACTGATCGTGCGGATCGGATAACTATACATATAGAGTTATAAGCGAGTGTCACCTCCTCTGCAACGACGCACCTCCTAATATCTTCGCTGGAAATATAGGACATGTGCACAAGAAGGGTTGAATTCGATCGGCGCTGATATTCTCGCTGTGCGACCGATACATATTTCTCCTCAGTGATGTAGCACTCATGTCCATAGTTTGTTGCCAAATTGTTGCAGCGCATACAATAATATCCCTGTTTATCGGTGCTTAATTAACCGCAGCATGAGCAAGTGTGCAGTAGGTATACGCTGGCCCAGCTGTACAGTGCTACTGCGCTCGCTGTCACTGCACGCTGTCCCAGTGTGCAGCGATGAAGTCAGTGTGCCAGTGACCATTCAGAGTTACCCAGTGCGCCACAGCGAAAACGCAGTGCCGCCCAGTGCGCCACAGCGAAGATGCAGTGCCCCGCAGTGCGTACCAGCGAAAATACAATGTCGACCAGTGCGTACAGTGAAAACAGTGTCGCCTCGTGCGTCCCAGCGCGTCGCAGCGGCTTTACAGCGAAAAACAGCGTCCCAAGTGTCGCCCAGTGCGCAAATCGCACTGGGAGACGCTGTTTTTTTTTTTTTCAGTAGGGGTGCACAGAATGAAAACAGTGAATACAAAGAGCTAAAACATGCTGCATATTGTTGGCTGCCCCTTCTTACGGAACCACACATTTGGAACTCTCGCAAGTTCCTATGTTAGGAAAATGAACAGCCATTAGCTACCACGCATTTCTGATGTGTGGCTGTTTCATATCGTGAAACATTGTTCTTGGAGCTGCAGTCAGATGAACTCGGCATCGATTATGGCCAAGAGGCATTGGATCTGCCACCACCAGGGTAACTTACTTAGAACAGGTGTGACCCACCGTAGCACCCCATGCTGCGAAGTGAAGCTAGAACATAGCCCTAAGCACTTCTTCTATTTCCAGTGTGAGTACAAAGTGCCTTGTTCACATTAGTAGGTACAGCAAATGCTCATTGTTGGCTTGACATAGAATACGCGCCGCGCTTCATCAAAATAATTTATGCCTGAACATTGCAAAGCAAGCCGAGTTTTTTAACATAAGCATCATCACTTAATTGAATCCTATTCGTGTGAGCCTCCAGTTATCAATAGCAGTGAGCAAGTAGCCATTGATTGTCTGGTGTGTCACACCTGCTTATTCATCACTTTCTGTAATTTAGTGCGCTATGTTTATGACTGATAAACTAGACAGTCATTGTGATTTTGTCGATATGACTACACATTTCTAAGCAGTGTGGTTTTGTCAGAGTTGCGAACTTCGATAACAGAGTTCTAATACATTTGGCTGAGGAACATGTGCTATAAGTACTTGAATGGCAGCGGCTGAACAGTCATTTTGACTTTGTCGATAAGACTACACATTCCTAAGCGATGTAGTTTTTTCAGAGTTGCCAACATCGATAACAGTATTCTAATACAGTAGGCTGAGGGACATGTGCTGGGAATACTTCAGTGTCAGCCCGCTTCCATGCAAGTACTTCCAGCACATGTCCGCTGGCACATATTCATTTTTGACCTTTAAAAATGCCGTGTGCTTCAGTCATGCTACACGCAAACAGAACTGTGGTGAAGTTTTTCTTTTTCCATAGGAAAGGAAGCTGGGGGGCACGACTTTCGCGGGTGTGCATAGTTCGGAAAGGCAGGAAATAAGAGGGTTGTGATAGGCTACACAACTCATTAGGATTGTTGCTAGATAAACAGTGCTCTAGCCCTTTCTTGACGGGGGTTGCCCACAGGCAACATACCAGAAAATATGCTTCGCCCGCGTGGTTTCGCTTTCGGGAGGCTATTTGCCCAAGCTGTGTCCACAACATCGTTTATTTATTTTTAGGTATTTTCATACTCTCAGGGCCCGAGGGCATTAGAGAGAGGAGTGGCTTAACAATGTGTTATCAAGTGAAACTTTGAAGGCGGCAGGGTCTTTGATTGCAGCAGCGGAGGCAGGAAGGTGGTTCCAGGCAGTGCTTGTTTGTGGCAAAAAAAGCATAAGAAGTGTTAGTGCAGCATAACGGAACTTTAACTTTAAGATGATGATCTAACCGCAGAGATACGTAGTCTGGAGGAAGGAAAAGATCGTTTTTGAATGATGGGTCGGTGTAAAATGTTTTAAAAAGATTATGAAAAAATTTATGAACGTCTCGCGCCATCTCGTGAAGCGAGTCGGAAATGCGGAAGGAAGAGAAAGAAGTTTGGCGTGCAAATGCACGCAGAGCATTCGGCGACACCTTGTCAAGGTGCAAGAGCAAATTACGTGGTGAGCGCTCTTTTGGTTTCCGAATTTTCAGAGGTATTTATAAGAATACTGTGCCTTGCTCTCTGTCCAGTTATAAAAATGGCAATCAAGATTGGTGCCCATAGGCTACACATGGCACTGCGTGGTGTTTTGCGTACTGCTTATTGTGCGTATGGTGACTGGTGGTAGCTTACTATCTTGTCTGTGCCACTTGCATGAACACTGCGCGGTATCAAGCAGGACACACGGACCCATCAACGGGCACAAATAATGGACCTGGGCACATTTTATGGTAAAAGAGCCAAATGCAGCGATGACTCGGACCTGAAATCGAGTGACGAACCAGAAAATGCTTGTTCAGCCTAGGCATGTGGGTATTTTTATTGAAATAGCCAGAAGTGCTCGGATATGCTATGCGCAAGGGTTGTGGTGTCTCGAGAAAGGGTCCGATATGGAGGGGGTATAGAGAATTTTTTTTCACCTTTGGATGCAGACATCTAACGCTCGGTTTTCCTTGGTCATATCAGGCTAGCCTCTCCACACCTATTGGCATCCTCGTGAGGCCGTGGACACTACTATTGAGAGACACCGTTATATACGTGGGACTCCCGGTAGAGTCTTCCGCTCCGTTTACGCTGCTCATATAAAGGTAGCATAGCGCGCTTGAGACACCGTCATTCCTTAGCACTTCTACAAAAATTGTGGTATTTTTTTTTATTTCGTGGCCTTAGTGATTGTCAATTGACAGGAATATCTTATTTTATAATTTTGGGTGGTTGTTATTTAGCTTTAGTTTGATGTCGCCTCCCCTTTCTGTTCAATTTTCGGAGCTCCCTCAAGGGAATGCCAAGATGAGATGTCCAGCACCATGAGCACAGATGACATTGACGATGGACTTCAAAAATCACTAAGCCATCGAAAAATCATCCCATATCGAGCGTTGTGTAAGGCTCAGTTGGTCGTGTCATGACAGAGTGGAAAGATGCACTGCCCTGTCCATCCCCGTTGGAGTCTCCGATCGACTATTTCAGTAGGTTTTTTTTATATGGAATTCCTGTCTTTCATCTGTGATCAGTCGTCACTGTACAGTGCTCAGAGGAACCCCGACGAACTTACATCAATGACGGTCAGCGATTTAGAGTAGTTTATGGGTATACTTCTGACTATGTGAATTATGAAGCTGCCCAAACGCGCATGTACTGGCCCGAGAGATTCCTTTTCAATCAAGTTGCCGACACCACTACGAGGCACAGATGCGAGGAAGTAAAGCAGTCATTGCGTTTCAGAGAGAACCAGGGGCACCAGACCAGAATGACCCAGAACATGACAGGCTGTACAAAGCGCGGCCCCTGTTGGAACATCTGGTCGCGAAATGCCGAGCGATACTGAAATCCCAAAAACTCTGTGTAGTGTGTAGATGAGCAGTTAGTCCCCTTCAAAGGCCGCAGCCCACTGAAGCAGTACTTGCCGAACAAGCCCAAAAAATGGGGCTGCAAACTCTTTCTGCTCTGTGATGAATGCGGACTCACGTAAAACATTGAAGTATACATGGGAAAGATCCTTCCGCAGCGGGCTTTTCCAGACATCGACGCCAGTGGCAGCACAGTTCTCAGAACGGCGTGTCGTGCCACGTGGCCTCGACTACATCTGTACTTCGATAATTGGTTTTGTAGTGTGGACTTACAGCTGGTAGTAAAAGTTGGCATCATTTCTGTGGGCACAGTGCGGGAGGCTCGCTTGAAAGGATGCAAGCTTCCACCTGATAAAGAGCTGAAGAACAAAGGCCGTGCATCTTATGTTGAGATGGAGACGACGTGTGAAGGCGTGAGCTTGAGGGCTGTGAAATGGTTCTGCGGCCACCATTCAACCCTACTGTCCCCATTCGCTTCTACATTGCCGGATCATCCTGTGAAGCGCCTTGACAAAAAGACACGGATAACGATGAATGTGCCTCATCATTTCAATTGTAGCTGTCTACCATGAACCTATCGGCGGCGTGCACCTCATGGACATGCTCTTGGCACTTTACCGCATCCAACTGAGATGGAAAAAATGGTACAGGCGGCTACCGAATCTAGGAGATGAAAGAATATTGTATCTGCTGGATGTAGTATTCGTGAACTGCTGGCTCCTCTACCGCCGAGATGCCACCGCCGCTGATGTGCCGCGCAAAGAACAAGTGACTCTGCTCTCCTTCTAGACAGACATTGCATGCGTGCTCAGGCCACAGGCATAGGTTACAGCACCTTCTAGAAGACGACCTTTCGCGCCATCAAGAGTTGAGAATGAAATGCAGGCAAAGGAACGGCGTGGACCAACAGCTCTTGTTCCGTGCAGGGCGTAAGGCCGGACACGGTCGATCACCTCCCAGAGTTCTCCGAAAAGAAAGGTGGCTGCAAATATCCAAAAGGAACGGCAATCACATGGGTTCTGTGCAGAAAGTGCAATGTAAATCTCTTATTTACACCAGGGAAAAAGTGCTTGTACAAGTTTCACACTGACCCGTAGGCGTCATGTAATGGAAACGCCTGTAGGATTCCTTCCTAGTGTTGCCCACAGGTAACAAAGCTAAATCTCGGCAACCAAATGTAGCACGTTTTTGCTTGGAAATTCTTCTTTACAATGCTATGGTAAATACTGATATGAAATGTATATTTAAGATATTTTATTCTCGTTGATAAAATCATTAACCTTACACAGAATAGACCACTTATAACATAGACCATCCCAGTCACAAGTATTCTCACAATAATCTCGAAAAGATGTTCTGAAGGTGGCGGACATGTCAAACAGCTGGACGTATCTGAGAACTGAAGAATATGACTACTATGCTAGTATCAGTCAAAATTGCGAGATATTGATCGGATAGCTCTAAAGTTTAAGAAAATATTTTGCAAGACTGCATACCATCATCATAATGTCGAAAACATCATCTCCTACGAACCAAGTTTCCTGTTCAAGCATTCCACATGCCATCCATGCCCTCATTTTCAATGTTTGTGGTTTTTTTCACTGTCCATATACAGACGTTGCAAATCATTCTTATGTTTGGCTTCAGGCAAAGGCTAGGTTCCAGCGGTCTCTATACGGGTGAAGTAGCTGGTGCTCACGAGGCAAGCCAGGTGTCTGGCAGCATGCCATTGTCGCAGGCTTGCCTTAAGCCTTGTGCAGATCAGGCATAGAGAGACTCATGCTCATGGACAGAGCGCAGGTGAAGCACATAAAATGTAGTTGAGCCTCACGGCTATTGTGCAAGGGCTTTCCACGCTTAGAAATGTTCCCACTTAAGTAAAAAGCGAAAGATTGGATCATAAACCGAGAGGCTTTTACACTAATGGAGCACTGTTCAACCTAATGGTGGATTTCGGTTCTCGCACACTATGTGGACCCACAACGAAACAGTGGTTTCCAGCACATCTGAAATGTCAAGAAGCTCTAATGTGCAGTGCGTGTGCACACAGGCTTACCAGCTGGTGCAGAAGTCTACATTGCCAAGACCACTGACAATTGCCCCTCTCCTTGTGTCTGCAGGAGCACTGCCAGTTCCTTCGTCCACTCACTCCTCATTTGTCTTCTCGTCTGCTCCTGCACAGTGCCCTCACTGCTTGACCTCAGACGGAAAACTAATGCTAGAGAACCCACTCGGTACCCCGTTTCTGTGCCAGTTTTAATAGCCACAAAATGCCTGTTCTGGCTTGAAGGGATAGAGGTGGAGGGCAAACGTAACAAGTGGTAGGTGTACACTGTACACATCTGAACTCTAAACAGGAGAAATGATCGTCGCATTAAAGCTCGGCGTGCACTGCAAGTGATTACATCATAAATGGTTTCAGCTGTACTTGTCCAAGGGCGGTGCTAGAACAAAAACACCGGGCATGCTTTCTAATTTTCGTATTTTATTCTGAATTCAAATGCCAAATGAATGCTTTTCCTTTAACAAGGAAAATAAGCCCCGCCACGGTGGTCTAGTGGTTATGGTACTCGGCTGCTGACCCGAGGGTCGCGGGATCGAATCCCGGCCGCGGCGGCTGCATTTCGATGGAGGCGAAATGTTGAGGCCCGTGTGCTGTGCGATGCCAGTGCACGTTAAAGAACCCCAGGTGGTCGGAATTTCCGGAGACCTCCACTACGGCGTCTCTCATAATCAGAGCTGGTTTTGGGACGTTAAACCCCACAAATCAACAAGGAAAATAAAGAGAAAATGAAAGTAAATTTCCTGCATTAGGCCAATAATGCTCTAAAACGGGGCTCGGAAACTTGCGGTGCCTAGCCCGCCATCAGAACCACACCTCTAGCCCCTTTTCGCCTCCTGCGTGAAGAATCACAAGGCAGTTTTAACCTTACACTTGCCTAGACAGGAACAAAGAATTATCAGAAAGACCAGAACAAAGAAGGAATTTCTCATTCCCTGCAACCCCCCCCCCCCACCTTCTGTTTTGGCCCATGCTATGTTGGCTTCTTGCAGCTCCACCCTCTGCCTCACACGTTTGCCGACCTGAGCTCTAAAAGGCGTATGTTATTTACATCCCGCCATGCATTCTTTATAATTCACGCGAGTGCCCTCCTTTTTGAGTACCTCATTGATCGTAGAGGCAATGTGATAAGCAGTCATGCCACTTCGCTGATGCATAAGCCATTGCTTGAAATCAAAGGTTTAAGCTGGCTGAATTATTCAAGCACTTTATAGATGATACAAAGTACCTGTCTTTGCTTTTGTGTTCGTCTGTAAAGTACACAGCATGCAACAAGATAGCGGCTGTTCTACTCCTCAATTCGAAAACAAAGTTGAACAGAGAATGTTCCTGGAGCGAACATTTCAAAAAGATGTCTTTCGTCAGGCCAGCAACTATTTTCCTTAGGAGCATGTATATCACGCATTGTTCACTCTTTCCCAGCTTCAACAGTGGAGGAGGAGGAGAGATGGCATGTGTGCAAGGTAAGTATTATAGGGAAACAAGGGAATGAGGAGGCACATATGCTTTCTCTTGTCCACCTTTAGTGTTGCAGCTGTGAGAGAGTGAGCAACGTGTGGATACAAATGCTGCTAAGGAAAGCAGTTGCTGGCCTTGCGGTGGCACCGCTTCTTTTTGAAATGTTGGCTCCATCCAGCAAAACCCTCGTTTTAACTCCGTCTGCGCCGCTCCAAGCCTCCACACCAATCTAAAAGAGAAGCTCAGGATCACATGAAAGCTTGAATCGATGAGCAGGTCGCTAAATATGATGTAGAACAGGGAATGTCGCTGGAGCCAATGCCGTAGAGCCACTGCCATAGTAGAATGCAACTATGAAAAATAAACGCACCAGTTGGCTACAACGGTGTCTGACAGACTGTGCAGCAGGCCTGTAGCCAAACGAGCCGCTAAGGGCGCCCTTCCCCCGCCCCGGTTTTGATATTTAGCAAAAGACTTCTAAAATACGTGCTTTCCTCAAATGGTCGAGGCCTTGCACAACTCTCCTGCCGCCTGGGAAAGAAAAATACGCAACCTATTCCGCGTCTATCACCCTAGCGAAACGCGAAACCAGTCGAACTTCATATTTTCTGCGTTTGCTCCTCCAGCACTGCTTTCATCATTTCCCATACTGTTAACTAATGCATGACACTATGCACCTTTACTGACCTTCTTTTCTCGTACCGAATTTTCGGTATGCTTGCGGAACACAGGGAAGAAATGGTCCTGACTTTTTCAAACTTATTCTCTGGAGGTGCGCCGGCACGAGCTAAATAAGTGGCCACCCCGGTAGCCAGTGCAGCACTGCATTCGCCCAGCAGGCCCGGCTCTGAGAAAGCGATAAATGTAGAGGCATCATAACACACTGCTGCTGCACTATCTGCTCATTCCAGACTCCTCGTTACTCTTCAACGAAATCGTGTGGAACACATCGTCTAGAAGTTGCGAGTTCCGACGCCCTTCACGGTGTGTGTAATTTCCGCGATACTGAATTTCCGCATTTGTGTCGACGCGAACAATGTACCACTGGCACTGCCATTGCCTTGTGGTACTCCTTACTGGCACCAAGCGTCAGAATCTGAACATGATATTGACTATATTCTCGGCAGTTCACTTACCAGCGCAGCACCTCTTTTTGAGGAAAAAGTCGAATGAAGGAAGAGTTCCTTCGTTTTTTGTTGTGCGACGCGAAAGACCGCGAGCGAAAGGAACTGCACAGTGTAACTCGCAAGGAAAGGATAGTTCGTCGTGGAAGGAGGTGATAAACTATCTTTCGCAGTTCGAGAGCTCTATGGTATGTGAACAGTCCATGCGTTACTCCCAAGTGAACAATATATCGCCTATGTTGTTGGCCTCACATGCAGAGCAAGACACATTGGCTTCTGTCTTCGGAAGAATAAGGTGAGCGCTTGTCCTGTCTCCTCGTGTCACTGTGAGTGTTGTTCCTCTACCTACATTACTGTGATCATGAGCATGCACCATGTAGCCCGGTATAAAGTTTTGTTCAATTGGGAACGTTTTGAAACCTTTTCAGCCAATGTCAGTCATGCAAACGCAGTGATTTACATCATGCTCGCGCATAATCTGATTCAATTAGTTCATGAACCAACGCATTATCAGGACATCGCCACGTATATTTTAGATTTAGTATTTATTCGTCGTGATTTCAGTACACCCACAGTTTTAATTGATCAAGGGCTGTCTGATCACTACCTTGTTTCAGTGTCTATCCCTCTCGTGGCGCTTTCGCAAACTGTGAACTAGTCCTTTCATTGTGTGAAAGACTATGCTCGTGCCAACGATGCGCGCATTATAGACCACCTAGAAACTTTTCTGATAGATTTTGTTCGTACCGATGTTTCCAGCCTGTGGGAACAATTCAAAAGTACATGCTTCTCCCGCATCGAGAAGTTAATACCGCCTAAAAGTAAAAAGGTGCAGAAACATGCGCCCTGGATGACGAGAAGCATCATTCATCTCAAGCGTAAAGCGAAAAGGTTAAAGAAAAAAAAGCATGCAGACCCTAAACTAATATCTCATGCGCTGAATTACCTTGCACATGCTGTAGACACCTCGCAGGAATACTACTTCAGTACCCAACTCGCAAGCATCTTAAAGAATGATCCGAAGTTCTGGAACTATATCAGTGAAAAAAAGAAACCCGTATCCCAAGTTTCTGTTAATGGTTCTGTCTTATATCTCACCAGACCTCCATTGCTCAACACTTCAATGACTATTTTCGTAGTGTACCTTCGGCTCCTAGTGCTTCTCTGCCTACTACAAAGGCGGACCGTGTTGCAACCGTAAACTTTATTTCTTATTCAGGTGTCATTGCTATGTTGCTGAACTCGAAGACGGAAACCTCCTGCGGACCAGACAATATCCCCAACATATTTCTTCATCGCTTTGCAGAGTCAGTTGCAAGATACTTGGTCATCATTTTTCGCGTCTCTTATCAGCGGAACTGCCAATGGCCTGGAGGTCACCCCGAGTTGTCCCGATATTCAGGAAAGGCGCCCATACTTTACTGCAAAATTATCGACCTATCTCTTTAACGTCATCATGCTACGAATTTATTGAACACATAATAGCCCACAAATAAATGAATTCTTAGAAGAACGCTCAGTTTTAACGAACAACAACATGGGTTCCGAAGAGGACTTCCCACTACAATACAATTGGTTACCATCGTACACACCTTTGCAGCTTGTCTTGACGCTAACAGCCACATTGATGTGATATTCTCAGATTACAGTAAGGCTTTTGATAGAGTTCCCCACGGTAAAGTAATTCTAAAGCTTGGGTTAATTGGCGTACTAGAATTATTTATCTCATGGATATCAGCCTATCTAAGCAACCGCTACCAATACGTACAGCTGGGAGAACAACATTTTGTCTGCCTTCCGGTGACTTTTGGTGTTTCGCTGGGGAGCGCACTCGGCCCCCTCCTGTTCTTCGTCTACATAAATGACATTGTCAATGTGATTAGCAAACTGGTACACATTCGTCTATTCGCCGACGATTGTGTTTTGTTTAGAGATGAAACCTGCGTTAGTGACCAATGTGACCTTAATACTAACTTAAGCAATGTGTTAAAATGGTGCGAACAGTGGGAAATGGTTTTTAATGGAAATAAATGCGTATATCTCCCCAAATGGGCAAGAAAGTCCCCCTAGACAATACATACATTTCAGCTGATGCTTTACTGAAAGTAGCCTCCTACAAATATGTAGGTCTAACATTAACGAGTAACTTATCCTGGAACCTGCCAAAAAATATCTGCTCTACCGCCTTCCCGAAATTATGTCTTCTTCGCCACAAGCTCAAGACTGCCCCGCGTTGCGTTAAATATATCCTACTTGTGCTTGATTAGGCCAAAACTTGAGTACGCTTCAAGAGTTTGTGATGCCCACACAAAAAATAACATTAAAAACCTAGAAAGAGTTCAAAGAAAAGCAGTTCAATTTATATATAGTGTTAATTATCTATATATATATAGTGTTAACGATGAAGTACGTTAAAAGTGCTCACAATAGTAAATTTGAGCCCGTCGACTCCCCCACTGCATTACTAAATGCAAACGACGTTGAATAAATACAGATTCGAGGGGAAAAAATGCGACTAGAATTTCTATCAGACATAGTTAACCGTAGGCTAGCCTTAGACACTGCAGCATACGTTTTCGCCCTGTTAAGCAGACCCACCCGGAACCACCACCGTCATTCTCTGACATCAATTTTCGCAAGAACTCATACTTTTCGGCACTGTTTTTTCCGCAAACAATAGCCGACTGCATTAATGTAACCGAAGCACCTCTCCAGTGCCCGTGACATGTACACCTTACCATTTGTGTAAATACTGTCGTTCTTTCATAAAGCCTTTTTAGTTGCATCATGACCAAGTTATTCAGTTGTTATTGCAATAGTCCTCTACAAACGTAATTGTGTAAAAACGTGTTTCATCTTTTATTCATTCTGTTATTTATCTCCGTATCATATGTATATTGCTCATCCTGCTTGGACTTCTTGTCTGTAGTATTTTATAAAAAAACTTAATAAATAAATAATAAATGCCACGCGATTTATTCGAGGCGATAGTGATGTTCATGGTCCTCTGTCGATTCTACTAAGTCAGTGGATCCAAAGGACATTAACTATATCTCCCCCTTCATTCCGTTATTTATGCTAAGGAGAGGGCTCGAGAAAAATGAATTTTATTCACTTCTCCGTACTGCCCCCTTCGCTTTACTACAGACTGTGTGCAACTTACACCAGTGACCACGAGGCGCACCTAGAAGTGCGACGTTCGTGAGCAGGCTTGCGGCGCTGTTGCTGGTATTTGTTTTGTGTGTGCTGTGAAGGGATTGGTAGAAAGTTATTTACAGTGCCGGTGCATATACTTCAGAATACGTCAGCCATAAACGCTTGCAAACTCTACTGCGTGACGAGATGCATATGTTCGACATCGCCTTCTGTATTTCACTTTTCTTGCTTATTAGGAAATTGGTTGAAATTTCCATCAAGCACGCGAGAGGGGCGTTTCAGTAATGTAGAGTCGTCATTGCATTGACATCGTCAAAAAAATGAATGGAGTCGAATTTTCCAGTGCACACGTGCATCTTTTAAAGCTTTTCATCAATTGGTTGGACGACCCTGCACATGCAGAGGCGGTACATGCTGGTTTGCGTTTAAAGTAATAGAGAGTAATAGCTGAGCGGCTCAGCGGACCAGCGGGAACAGCGAAGGAGCGGAGACGCCAACTGCGCATGCGCGGCCCGCTGGGACATCCAGCGTGTTCACGGAGCGCGCCGCTCTCCCGCTCATTTCGTCTCTTCAGCGGAGCGCACGGAGCGGGCCAGCGTGCCAGCGTTTTGCAAGATGACAGCCCCGAACGCAAGCGGCGGCGGCGCGTCGTCGTGTCATGTAGCAAAAGCGAAGATGCGTTTCCAGATAACACCTGTGATCTAATGAAAAATGACTTTTGCGATATCCTTTTCGCAGTAACTTGAATTTATTCGACAGATAAAAACCTCTGCTCGATCGACAGTAACTCCAACATTGTTCAACAGGTGGCGCTGCGGTAAGTTCCGCTGAAAGAAGCGGGGCGTCGCTGATCTATTACTCTTCTCTTCATCATGCGGTCCGCTGTCCCCTCCGCTCCATCGCTGGGCCCGCTGAGCCGCTCAACTATTACTCTCTAATGTTTTCATAGTAAACTGATCTATTACCCGAAGATGTTGCTTCCTCGAGTAATTAGGTTTCAACCTTTTCTTTTTGTGGAAAGTATTCATTTGTGTATATCATTAGCTTGGCGTACATAATATGTGTGTTAACACGTAGGACTTCAGTAGTGCGTAAGAGGATGACCACACTTTTCACCACGAGGAACTTCGGCATGATATGGTTGACGTAAAAATTGTATAGAGGCTATATTATGGTGCGTATAAAAAGTATTGCGACAGTTTAACTCGACTCCTGGCAGTCCTTCTATTAACACTGTTATTGTACCTTCTATAAGATGTGTTTTGTTTTCTCATGTTTTGTGCAACTTACGGCCCGCCCTTTCGTTGCTTCTGGTACCTGCTGGCGTGCTACACGATCCTGTGCGTGATCATGGAATGGTGCGCCATGTGGGTTTCAAGTGGGCAGCTGTGCCAGCAATGTTCTGCACCTCGATGCCGTTAATTTTATGTCCTTTGTTAGAGGCGGAGCATGAAACTTCAGATAAAAAGTGAAAGACTGTTTTGCTTGTGTTAAGCGAATAATCGGAACAGTGACTGAGGACTATGATGAAAGAACTGTACATGTATCGTTCCATCACGGCAGAAAGTTAAACAGTGCATTCTGTATTGCACCTCGAGTGGCCTTGGCCTGTTTTCACTTGATGCTCTGCTCCACAGACCTCGTAACGTGACTGAGAGTTCTGGTATCTTCTGTTATCATTGCACAGGAGGAAGTATACAGGACGCCACGTTTAATGAGCAGGCCAGATGACTACACAGACCTTTATGTTGACGGTGAAAACCTGCTGAGAGTAACCACACTCGGACAATGCTTGTCTTTTCGCAGCCTTCTGGGTCTTCCACATCGAGTACCCCGAGAAACCTTGGAGAATGCCGACTTTCATCGAACATGATTTTAGGGGGCTCAACTCCACGAAGCCTCCCATAAGAGCCCTAGAATTATGCAACTTTTTCAAGGCGCACGTAAACTGATTGACCAGCCATCTCAGCGGGACCAAGCAAAGGGTTTACTCCAGCTGATATGGCACTAATATGACCGACACATTGCTTGTGCTGTTGCTTTGTCCTGTAGACACAGTTTATCTACGTCTTCACAGACTGTAGCTGCCAGTTTCCTGGAATATCTGGACTCATGTATTTTAAGGGCTTCTCTTTGGATACGGGAACATGTCTCTTATTCGCGAGAAAATACAGGATTGATTTTCTCTTGCCTGGTGTTCAAATAGAAATTAGAAGCATAGGAGAAAAGCCAGCGTGTCAACCACATTTAATGAATGCTTTAAATTTATTTCCACCTGAAACTTTGAACCTCAGAAATACAAAACTAAATTTTCGATACACTTAAATAGAGCGCATTCCTGAAAGAGGTTCCCAAAAGACCCCTCCTGAGCCCTATAGGAAGGCTGCTTAATCACTGAACGGGGAACTGTAGCCTAATGTACAGTAGCCACGGAATGAAATTCGAAGATTTATGGTTAGAGAACATACCTTGAGTCCTCGCAGGAAACTATTCTTTTAACCAAAATTTGATTACTATATTTGTGTTACAATTGTTCGTATGTATTCTTAGTAGTCCTCTCTCACACAAATCTCTTCTTCGGTTCATGGCCTATCGCCCAGGGTGGGTTGCGCCAAGCTATCCAGGACCAATGACAACTACCACCCAACAAATGATGCCCGTTTATTTTCTGACAACCACATATATACAAAGGAACAATAGCGCCACAGACGTTTACAGGGTTTCCAGACAGATACGTAAACCGAAACCGAAAGTAACGAATGAACAGCAAGGTCGCTAGAGGACAAGCGATTTACTCCCCTTTGGAAGTAATTTGTTTTACAGTTCACTTGCTTTTTTTGTATGTTATTGCATTTTGTTCATGGTGGCCTTCAGAAAAAGAATAAAGGTGACGATAACGGTTCTCAAAAGAAGCGGAAGTGGCATCCGGTTGCTGAAACAGCCTTGGAGATCACAGCCGCCCAGGCGTGCCCGCCGCCCACGCGTGCTCTTGTGGACAACATCGCTGCGCTGAGCTGAAGGGCCCTTGTCAACTCGATGGTCGACGCTCACGTGTTGCAGTTAAAAAATGGGCGACTGTGCATGAACTGTGCCATTCCTACTGCTTTACAAATACAAGTAAACCTACCTGTCTCAAAGGGATTGAAGAAGGTTGGAAAATGAGCAATCTCGACATAATTGCACTGCTGCTGCATTGCATATCGCATTAAAAACGACATTTCTGTATGGGTCTCGTACATTACCGACCCTATCGTGTGGTAGAAAACACAAAGCGTAACCATAATGTGCATTTGTAGAAAAGAGCGCATAGGTTAGGTAACAGGTTCTCAAGCGAATTCCAGGAGCTTCGTCCCTGTAGCTAGGCCGTCTCTGTCTGAACATTTCCCGGCAGACGATTACTACGAACTATCCTCGTTCTAAGTCGTCAAGGCATTGTAAGAATGGATGACAAAGGCCAGCAAAATGAGCATTAAAGGAATTGCAGAGTTCCGGGCTTGTAACGGAATGCAGTGAAATATCACTACCTCGCGTTAGTTACAATGCATACACGTTGATTACTTTAAATAGTCTTTCTAATAAACATGGTAGTTTATAGAAAATAGTCTCCATCCGTGGTATGTTGGAAGCGGACGAGAGTGGCAATGTCTGATTGTAAGAACGGGAACGACCAAATCGATGTAACCTAAGTATTGGAAAAACGTGCTCTACGCAGAAGTAGTACGAATGCTCGGTGCTTGAAAGCAAGCACATTTTTATGTATATGTTATCATTTCGAAGATGATACCAATACCTATATTTCTAATTTTCACGAGGTCGTTGTTTCTGGATGCGGTAAGCGAACATTGCGAGTTGGCGACACCTTACCTTGCCCTGTATATGATTGTGTCGCCTGTACCCAGAGGTGCTGGCCTGCGTGTCAGCGTGGCGCAGCACGAGCCATGCGGGACTATAAGATGGTGGGGGCGGGGGGGGGGGGGGGAAGACAGGGGGCGTGCGAGATTCTGCTTGTTTGATTCATTTGGTTGGAGCGACAAGGCAGAACGATTCCAAGATATTTCGGGAAATGTCGCATCCGCGTACGAATGCGCTGCCTCTATTTTAAATGCGAAGCATCTCTTGCTCGCTGGTATGTCACGTAGAGCACTGCACGGGCCGGCTTTTTCCGGCCCGGGCCCGGCCCGGCCCGAAAACGCCGAGCTCCGGCCCGCCCGAGCCCGGCCCGGTGTTTTTAAATACGGCCCGTACCCGGCCTAGGCCCGAAAGGTTTAGGCCCGGCCCAATTCAACCAATTATTCTTTGAGCATAAACAAGGCACTTTCCAATCTTCTCCTATAGTGTAGATGCCAGCCGCACTCAAGATAGTTTCCGGAGAGTGTTGTGAAAACATATGACAGTGTCACGATTTGCACTGGTACTGTATTTACCTTCGGTTAATTACACCTGTAACACTTTAGCGAAAGAATTGCAGGGATTTATATGAGGAGGCATAGCTGGCTGTCTCATGCACGCAGTGCTAATGGTGCAATGTTCTTATTTCTTTTCAAAGAACGACTACATCATACAACGCCAACATAAAGTGTAAAAACGGCCGACGTTTATAACTGGCTTTACTATAATTGCTGGGACTATTGAGTAAATAGCGCAGAACTTATCCTGCAAACTTTGTCTATTGCGCAATGCAACGAGAGGGAGAAAAAAATGCGCTCTAACTACTCCTGGGAGGATTCGCCAGGCTGAGTAGCGTTACTAAACCTGTCGTTTCGACTCCTCGGTAGGCAACTGTCTCCAACGTACGCTACATTTTCGTGCTAGAAAGAAGGGAGTCCTCTCCCGCACCTTTGTTCGCCGAACCAACGCCACCGCAGTGCCATAGATCTGTCAAAGCAAGCCACACACGTTAGCGAGCGACATACCGTCCTCGCTATTCACTTTAGACGCCTATCTCGTCGCCTTTGTTTGACCGTCCTCGGTCTTTGAAAGTGTTATACTTTAAATCAAGACCGGACTAAGGGCTTCCGAAATAACTGCTTATTAGAGCGCCCAACTGAACTAGCCGCTGGCTTCTTAAGCGCTCCACGTCGAACGCGGCGGGTCTGGTGTCCGGAGCGTGATCCCATGCAATGACTGCAATCGGGAGAGCTGGTTGCCGCCGAGGGCCAGAGACCTCGGTGCGAACAGGGAAGCGAAATCTGACTGTCTGTGGCTCGCAGTCGTGGTTGTAGTCTTGCAGCTGGCGGCTGTGACGGTGGAGGCGACGTGTGCCAGAAAAAAAAAAAGCGGTGACTACGTTGGGCAGGAAAAGGCGGAAAGTAGAGGAAAAGCAAACTTCTGAGAGGGGTAGCGACCACGTGGAAGGACATTTCACGCGGATCTCGCATATTCTATTGCTTCACAATAGGCTTCATTTCAGGTGCCAACTGATCCGTCAATAATATAAGTTATGTGTTCTATCATATCAATGAACTTGGGCCCTTCTGCTTTTGTTTCAACATGTAGGCTGCCAAGCATCTCTAGTGCGGCACAGAATACTTAGTCTATGCCTCTGTATATAGCTTCCGCAAAACCTGTATTACTCACTATAATCAACTTATGTTAGCGCACGCACCGAGCTAGCAGCGCCACGATTTTGGATCGTGGTACACCTAACACGCGACGGTGATACCGCAGCCGATTAAAGTAAACGAAAAAGTAGCGCACGTGTCGCATACCAACTTAGCCATTCTGGCTAACAAATTCTACTCGTGCCGGGGAAACCCTACTTGCTTACCACAAGCATTGGGGTCATTGACGCTTTGGTCCACGGAGCAGTGGGAACTGTACGAACTGCAATCGCTGGGTGCCCGTGCTACGCACGTCCTGAGGTTTCACAGCAGCGGAGCTGCCATACGTTTTTTTTTACTAGAGGAGGGGTTCATGTCTCCCGTTTTGATGTGTATTACTTAAGTGCTAAAATCTAATAGCGGCAGAAGTTCGAAGGCAGATGGAAGCTTGAAGGGATGAAAATTCGTCCTCACGGGGTGTCTCTGGAGCCCTTAGATATTTGTGCGGTAAAGGGTGCCAATACACACGCCTGTTACAAAGTGCACTGCAGTAAATCATATTGATTATCACCTTCCTTAGGTGCTTGCTCACTTCTGTCTCGGGAGCGCGTCCACGGTTTGAGCGCCCGAGAACACTTGTGCTCCGACGAATGACGAAACTTATGAATTACTGACGAAGTGTGACGAAGACAAAGGTGGCCGTGAGAATCAGCAAGTACACACTCGATGTGATGAGAGTCCGAGTTAAATGCTAGTTCTAACTCTCTAATTGCCAAATCATAAATATTTGCAACTGCGTTGCTAGCACAAAAATCAGCAACATCTTCGTGGATCGGCGACCCTGTGACAAGAGTCACTTCTCTTCTTTCGCTTAAACTGCAGGAAAAACAGCTCCTCAAGTCTTAATGACTTACGAGCCGCGTTGACCAGTCTACAATGTCACGAAGGCGGAAGCAGGGGAGGCGGGCATGGGAGCGTAGCTGCATGCTCGAAATGTTTCCCATGATACCCATGAGTGCATCTTATATGCACTAATCTGGGCAGTGTACCGTTGCTTAGCACTTCTCGCAATGCTGCCTTTCAGTGTGCGCTAATGCACTTCAGGTCGTCTAAATTGCCCGGAGACTTCCACTTCGGCGTCTCACATAGCCTGACTAGGTTCGGGACGTTAAATCCCAAAAAACAACAAAACCAAAAAGTATACACGCGCCATTACGGACACGTATCAGAACCGGGCCTGATTCGGGCCTGACCCAGGCCCGGGCCCGGCCGGGGCCCGAAGGTCATGGGCCCGAGCCCGGCCCGGGCCCGGGCTTTCGGGCCGGCCCGGGCCCGTGCAGTGCTCTTATGTCAGGCGTCAAACGGCGTCCGCACTCACACTACGCATGCGCGACTCTCCTCTCCCTTCCCTCTCTCCAACATCTGCGGCGATAAATAAAGCGGGTAGAGAGCGCGCGCGCGCTTCGCTTCAGTAGTATCTCCTCCTTTTCCGATGAAAGAAGTTGGTGGCGTTGTGTGATGGAAGCAACACTGCAAACCTGTAAACACCGCCGTTAAATGCACCGTTGAAACCCCTAGCGATGCTCTACATCACCCCATGGTCCGCTTCGGGGAGATGGTGTAATTTTTTTTCTTCGCATGTCCTCGTGAAGTTGTGGAATGCATAAGTGGCAATCTGGCAAAGCGAAGGGCGGGAGACGGCTTTGGTGCTGTGAACTTGCGAATACGTTAAATATTGACATCAGAGGCACCTCGACACGGTACAGGATTCTTGACAGTTGTACACGAGAGACAGTTTTCGAGCGACTCACATTCCTCAGGAAAAACCGAACTGCACGCGCCAGAGCCCTGGGCAAGCCTGCCATACACGAGGATAGTCCGCAAAAGGTGATGCCTTGAAAGAGAAACTGATCGGGTTGTCAGAGGACCGTTTTGCGAAAACACAGCCCGCTGCGACGACAGGCGAATCTTTTGCTTGTCAAGGGCCGTCTTTGCCGTCTAGGGCCGTCTCCTGGAGGAGTGCGCGTCGCAACTCAATACACCTGGCAACGCAAGACATATTTGGTAGTGGCCGCTTTCGTACTCTGCCCCTGGAACGCACCATCACGACGCCGCCACGGCCCTAACTTGCCCGGCGGTCGAGATGCGTACACTACCGAAGCGCTGACTGCCGCCGCAAATCACCACGACAATCTGCTTTGCTCTATCTATTGTTCCTAGATGGCGGTACCACCGCACAAAGCTAAGCGAACCCAGAGTGCAATAGAAGGAAGGCGACGTTAATTTGAGAGTAATTTTGCTTTTTAAACACACCATAGTTCACTGACGCCTTTGCTTTAACCGGACGACAATTACATGTAACTTCTTAAGGCTAGAGTGAAGATATAAAGCCAGTCTGCTCCCTGTACGACAGATGCTGCGGTGTTGTCGCTAGAGCATCTAGCTCCATTCGTCAAATCCCGGTTGAAGGTGTGTTCGGGTCTGCCTGTATGAAACTTTTTCGGTGTGAATGGTACTTTATTTTTTCAACGATCCACTTCGGTTACAGGAAGTGCATCACTGATTTCTTAGTGGACCCCGGCATAAAAAACTTTCGTGTTAAAAAATGTGTCTGATCCCTCTATCATAGCAATCGGTATAACACGAAAGTGGAACCTATCTTCGCGAAGTTGCGGAATGCGTATGCGGCAACCTGGCAAATCGAGGGTTTGGAGATGGCTTGGGTACAGTGAACGTGTGAATACGTTACGGGTACTGTGAACGTGTGAACACGTTGCACGTAGACATCAGTGACACCTAGGCACGGCACAAGGACCCTAGATATTTGTAAACAAGGTATAGCTCTCCAACGACTCACACTGCTCCGTAAACGCTGAATTGACGCGGCAGAGCTCTGCGCAAACTTGCTATATACAAGGACGTCCGCAAACGGTGACACCTTGCAAACGAAACTGCACGGGTTGTGAGCGGATTATTTTGTAAAAACATAGCCTACTGCAACAAAAGGCCAATAATTTGCTTGTCGACGCTCGTCCTTGTGTTCCTGGAGCAGTGCGCGTCGCAACTCAACGCAGCTGGCCACGCAAGACAAATTTGCTGCTGCCGCGTTCTTACTTCGCCCGAGGAACGCACTGTCACGACATTGCCACGCCGCTAACTTCCGCGGCGTTTCAGGCGCGAAGACTGCCGAAGCACTGACTACCGGTGCCAATTGGCATAACAATATGCTTCGCTCTATCTAATATTTCTAGATGGCGGTGCCGCCGCAGCGAATCTAAGGAAACCAATAGTGCGGTATAAGGGAGGTGATGTTAATTTAGGAGCAATTTTGCTTCTTAAGCACTATAGCTCGCTCTACTAAAGACGTTTACTTTAGCCGGAAGACAATTAAATGCATTTTGTAAAGAAATCGCTATAGTGAACATATAAGGCCCATGTGTTCCTTACATGAAAGATGTTGCGGTAGTATGCCGGTAGACTTTCCAGCACTTCACGTCAATTTCCGGATGTTCGAGTCCGCCTGGGCACGATAGTCCGGGCACGGCACACGAGCGCCCGGCAGACCTCGGGGGCGCCGTCGCGAAGGGTGGCTTTTCATTTGCAGTTTCAATCAAGTTCACTTTATTCAGAGATCCACTTCCGTTACGGAAGTGCGTCACTGATTGCTTGGTGGACCCCGTCAAAAAACTTTTGTGTTAAAAGTTGAACTAGCAGTATCATAAGCTATATCAGATGCAGTAAACAGGAGCTCGCTAGGTAATCTTGCCGCTGCATGGGGAGACCCATAAGGAAAAAATCCCACGTGCAGTGGGAATCAAGGAAATGCGAAGCGCGCATCAGGAACGTAAAATGGATTTGCATTGTTGTCTCGCTATACCGAGTTTGGTACATATGAAGTTAACGAAACGGCCGCAAAAGTACCACGACTATGGCATGTAAACCATGCCGCTCATACACGCATGTCATGATTCTAACGTTATCACCTGTCATTTACGTTCGTCGTGCAGTCGTGTTGTGCCATAGCAATTTTGGTATACATCCCATTAACTGAACGAGTGGCTTGTAGATCATGCCGCTCATGACATGCATGTCACGATTTTCATGTTATGACCTGTCATTAATGATCGTAATGACATATTGTGCCAAACCAATTTTCGTATGCATTCCATTAACGAAATGGCAGTATAGATCGAGGACCGTGGCATGTAAATCATGCCAGTGATGACATATAACGTGAAATTAATGACATGCATGTCATGATTTTCATGTTATGACCTGTCATTTATGATAGTCATGCAGTCGTGTTGTTCCATAGCAATTTTCGTATATGGGCTCCGTCCACTTGCCAGAGGGCGCTACGTAGCTCTCGTCGGACGGCTCAGTGTCGCCGACATTGGCCGCTTGGGGTGCAATCATGAGACGCGCGCGCGGGGTGGAGGCCGACGCGACAGCGACGCACGCGTTTCTTCGCTGCTTTTCGGGCGTGCTAAGAAGAAAACTATACGCACGCTCGTGTCGTCCTCTGGAACAGTTTGCTGCAGCTTAGGAGCGCGCGTCTCAAAGGAAACCGAGCAAGAGAAAGTGGGACGCGCGGCGTACACCTGCTGCTAGAGTTGGAGACGCGCGCGTGGCGTTTGCGTATTGTCCGGTCAGTCTGCCCAATTTTTCTTCTTCTGTCCGCCAGGCTGTGTATTCTGGCGCTGATGTCGCACATGGAAAACTCGACTGCACAGAGCCTATATCCCATTAAAGAAGCGGCCGCAACAGCACCAAAACTGGCATGCAAACAACGCCGCTCATGACACGCCTGTCATGATTCTAATGTTATGACCTGTCATTTACGTTCGTCATGCTTCGTGTTGTGCCATAGCAATTGTCGCATACATGAGAGCATAGGCCTTCGTGCTTTCCTTAGTGTCTTAGGTAAATGGGCTGGCAATTTTAACTGTGAAGCTATGTGACAATTCATATATACAGCTCATTTACTCTCTGTTTGCCCAGGATGCTCTCCTGTATCCCGAATCAAAGGTGACAAGAGCTCAGTCTCTGGTGTTAGTGATGGCCCACAGCTTGCGGCATCATGCATCTAAGGAAGCGACAGAAAGCCTCCTGAAAGTCATTGATGCCCATATGCCTGAAGGTGTTGCATTCCCAAAGACTAAACATTTATTCTTTAAGAACTTTCCTGCTGCCCTGGAATGTCAGCGCACTACACATATTTATTGTCCAGACTGTGGGGAGTACCTTGCTGAGCTCCCTTGTGAAAGTGCTTGTGCGAAGTGTTCCCAGTGTACAGCAGTGCGCAGCATTCCTGCGCTCTTAGACACTGGTTCCTTCTTTCTTACTCTGGACCTTGACAGCCAAGTCAGAGATGTACTTTTAAGTGGCAAGCTGACACATGACCGAAGGGGTGTCTCGTATGATGTCACAGACATCACACAGAGTGTGGGATACAATGCAATGCCCATAACGAGCAAGGACATCTCACTAACCTGGAACACAGATGGCGTGCCATTATTCGAGTCGTCCGGACATAGTCTGTGGCCCCTGTTGTTGCAGGTTAATGAGCTCCCGTATAGGGAAAGGGTGCAAAAACTCTTGCTTTTTGGTTTGTGGTTCGGAAATGGCAAACCGCACATGGATGCATTTCTGAAGCCATTTGTTCAAACGATGAACCGCCTGTCATCTGAAGGCATTTCTTGGACAAGTGTAGGTGGCGTGACGGAGACTTGTCGTGTATACCCTGGTCCTTGCACTGTCGACACCGTAGCACGTGGCATGGTCATGAATATGACTCAATTTAATGGGTCCCATGGGTGTGCGTGGTGCGAACATAGTGGAGAGGTCGTTCAGAAGGGAAAAGGCCATGCCCGCATTTTTGAAATGCAGAACAGTGCCCCAAGGATGAGGACACCAGAAAACTTTGCCAAGCATGTCAAGGAAGCCTACAGAAGAAATGAGCCATCTTGTGGCATCAAAGGTGGAAGTGCATTGTTTTTCATGGCATTCTTCACTTTTCCTTGCTCTTTTGTGGTGGACTACATGCACGCTGTCTGCAATGGATTTGTACGAACTACAGCCTTCATGTGGTTCAGCCACAAACGGCAAAATGAATTCAGTCTTGGTTCAAAGCTTGAAGAAATCAGTACAGAGCTGAGCAAACTAACACCTGTCTGGGAGACAACCAGGCTGCCACGGTCGCTCCGGTAGATGAAGTACTGGAAGGCATCCGAGTGGAGGGACTGGTTTCTTTTCTTCTCTCCGGTAGTATTAAAGGGTCCCTGAAACGTTTTTTTGACATTGCGTCACTGATTAGGCAACACAATTGCGAAATCATTCACACCATAAATAAAGCGAAGCACAATGCGCTAAGGCAGCTATGGGCTTATTTCTGTCGCCTTCCTCCTTACCACTGCTGTTCCTCCTCAACTCGATGTGCTGCGGAGTGCGCGCTAGCGACGACAGCGCCTCCCGCGTCAGCCGCTCTGCCGAGCCTCCCGTAGTGACATAGCGCCCCGATATCCTCACTGAGGTCGCCCGCCTCGGCAGTGCTAGCCCTCTGTAATAGAGCGCCGGCGACTCGTGTGACGCCGCCAGATGCCGCGATGATACCGTTGGCTGAAACGAAGGAGTACGTTGTAGAAGCACGTTGTTCGCAGCTAGGTTTTGAAAATTACGCGCACGTCACTTGGGTCGGGGCCAATCAGCGACCTCCCATTCGATCGCTCGATGGCGGGGGCGTTTGAAAACGCTGTTTGGCGAGCCGCTGCGACCTTTTGCGATACGCGTGTTCAAAACCTTATTGTAAATTACACACTTTACGCACAGCGCTAAAATCTGTCCTGTAATGGTCCTAGTGACCCGTTCTACCGGATCACCATGTTTGCACAAAATCGTCAAAACCGTTTCAGGGTCCCTTTAAAGGGTTTTTTACCCAGGAGATATTATAAGAACTGGACAAAGTTTGTAGCAATCATGCATTTTTGCTTGCAGTCATCGATTGCTATGGACAAAATCAATAAAGTGAAGCAGCTCATGGTGGAATTTCTGAAAGAGTACCAAGATCTGTATGGCAGAGAGAGCATGACTTATAATGCCCACATCCTTCTCCACATGGTAGACCATGTTGGTCATTGGGGCCCTCTGTGGGGCTTCTCTGCATTCCCCTTCGAATCGATGAATGGAAGGCTGGTCAGTCTTGTAAATGGCACAAGATATGCCCATACGCAGATTGTTGAGAAGTATGCCATTTTAACATCCCTTCGGCAAGTGCTTCTTAGAAGTACCTGTTGGAAGAGCGAGGACCTACAATCTCTTGTGAAGTCTTTGCTCAAGGGCTACAGCCTTAAAAAAATTGTGTGCGAGAAGGAGCTGTGACACCCTATGGAAAGGGGAAGAGAGAAGGAAGCCTCACAAGCTACAAGAAGGCAACAGTTGGTGTGTTCACTTACTGTGTGACCACCATGGATAAGTCCCGAAGGAAAAATTCTTATGTTGTGACACGTGCTGGCTTGTACGGCCAAGTTGTGAACATCATCTTAAGTACTGACATGACGGATGACTCGGCAGTAGAGTTCAAGATTAAAAAGCTGCGTGTTGTGGACACTTTTCTATCGTGCATAGTTGGCTGCAATTCTGTGCATTTTGTGACTGTCAGTGAGACAGATGAGCACATTGTGGTTGGTGCTATGGATGTCCAGAAATGCATGTTTCTCTGCCACTCGGACAGAATGATCTTGTGTGCAGTTAATGAAGAGTATGTGCTAGAGTCAAGTTAATATGAATTTTCCTGGTAGTCCTATACATTGTGTACTGTTTTGTTTTTCATGTGTAACATATATTGTCTCCTGACATGCTTCTTTTGCGGTATTTCTCTGCCACTCAGGAAAAATGATCTTGTGCATGTTTGACTTCATTGATTTCTTAGGTTTCAAATCGTGTGTAGGCACTGTTTCAGATTTCGTCTTCATCACCTGTACAAAACCATCATCAATCATTGTCTCATGTGTCTTCTTCGTAGGCGCCATCTTGGCTTCACCGGAATAAAGCGTTGCCTGAACTGTGGCATTTCAAGTGGTGGAAGCGCTTTAAGATCCCTTCTACCTCTCGCCTTTTCAACATCTCTCCTGGAGCTACGTTCAGGACGCCGCTTACGCCAGCATCCCACGATGTCGCAAGATGAGCCCGCAGCGTCCTTCCGCTAGGCCCAAGCCCCAACTGCCCCTCCTCCCAGCACTGCCAACAACCATCACCGCGATCTGGAAATCTTCTCTGGCCTGCCTGGTGAGGACGTCGAAGACTGGCTAGACAACTATGACCGTGTTAGTGCTTACAACAACTGTAACGAGCCGTCGAAACTAACCAACATGCCATTCTACGTGTCCCAAGTAGCCAAGACATGGTTCCTGAATCATGAGAGCGACTTCTGTGACTGGCCTTCTTTCAAGGAACAGCTACGGTGGCTTTTTGGCACGGCCACGGTTCGCTCAGAGGTTGCGAAGAAAAAGCTGTCTGAGCGCGTGCAACATTACGGCGAGTCATACACCTCATATATTGAGGACATTCTTGCGCTTTGCCACCGTGTCGACAATGCCATGCCCGAAAGCGACCGCGTGCGACATCTCCTTAAAGGCATGGGCCCTACCGCTTTCAGCACCCTTGCTGCGCAGAACACGTCGACGGTGTTCGAAGTCATCTCCGTTTGTCAGCGCCTTGATGCCCTGCAGTCTGTTTGCTTGCGATCGGACTTTTCAGACAACCACTTGGCAAACAGCATGGAGCTCCGATCCATCATCCGAGCCCGTGAGGAACTGCAAGCCTGCGGCTCGCCACTTTGCAACAGCGCTCACGTCCAACCCGTCATACAGACTTGTGCGGCATTATTAAAGAGGAGTTGTCATCCCTTCAGAGCCCCCCCCCCCCCATTTTATGGCCTCTCCTTGCGCACAACTGGCCTCGTACGCACAGGTTACTGTAATGCCACCTGCACCATCTCCAAGTCCACCTCCTGTGCCTGTTCACGACCACCTGGCACCCTTATCCACCCGAGCACCGAATCCACCTTACTATTCTGCATGACGTTCCTCGCGGCCCATATGTTATTACTGTGGCTTTCGAGGCCACATCTCCCGGTTTTGCCATCGCTGCCAGCAAGATGAACGCCGTGGTTATGCTGCCTTTGAACGCGATGAGCCACCACCTCGCTTTTACAACCGTTCTGTCGACAATGCTACACCTCGCCGATCTCCGTCTTCGCCCGACTTCTCCAACTCCCATGCCTCAGGACGCCGCTCCACATCACCACTCCGGCGCTCTGTTTCTCCACTCCGGCCTGTGTCGCAACTCCCTGTACAACGATTGGAAAACTAACCAGTGCAGTTTTTGGAGGGAAAGCTCTGCATCGCCACAATATGCTTCAAGTCCTCCTGAACGCCCGTGAAACATGTTATTGATTTCTGTGGAAGGTGTTCAATTATAGGCTTTGGTAGACACGGGTGCTTCTATTTCTGTTATGCGTGCGGACCTGTGTTCTCATTTGCGAAAAGTGAAGATGTCTTACATGGGTTCGTGCTTGATTGGAGCTAACGAAGCAGGCATTCCACCATCCGCCCACTGCACAGCGCATGTCTTCATTGATGGTATCCGTCGTCACATAACATTCGCAGTTTTATTTTCGTGCGCTCATGTACTCATTTTGGGCTGGGACTTCCTCTCGTCAGCGTCTGCTTTAATCTCCTGCCACCAGCGGGTAGTCCATATCACTGAGACTGATCATTGCAGCGGAGGTATCGACGAGCAACGATTGCGTGTTTTTACGGCTGCGGATTCGGTGATGACTCCCGGTCAAGAACAGCTCATCACACTCTTTACAAATATTTTGAATGGCGACGTGTTCATCACTCCCTTTGGTCGCTGTCTTGCCCGTGGAATTGCGTTCGCTTCCAGCCTTGTACACTTCCAGGAAAACTGCAGCAATCATTGGTTTGAATAAGACCACTGAGACAATCCCCCTACCTCAAGAATCAGCGCTGACTTGTTATGTAGTGTGTGCAACGAGTAAACAACGTAGTTTACTCGTTGCAAGCCCAGCGCCGACTGCTGGATCCGCTCCACGCGCTCCGCCCCCAAGCCGGGGGTGCGTGCCACGAGCTAGCGTGCCACGAGCTAGGTAAGCAGCCGAATTCCCCACAGTAGATACCCAACCAGTCTCTCTGGTTGCTCTTGACGCCTCGTAAGCGCGGCCTCAATAAGGCAAATCTCCTGATTCATCTGCCCTTGTTTGCACCACAAGCCCTGACTTAACCGCTCCCCAGCGTGAAGCGTTGCTAAAATTGCTGGCGAAGCATCAGGCCTCCTTCGACACCAACACTTCATCACTCGGACAGACCTCTGCTGCGTCTCATCGTATCGTCACCGATGGCCAGACTATTGTTCGTTGCCGTCCCTACCGAGTCTCTCCGGCAGAACACAAAGTCATTGAGGAGAACGTCGCCGATATGCTACAACAAAACATCATGCGTCCCTCCGTGAGTTCTTGGTCGTCTCCCGTTGTATTAGTACAGAAGAAGGACGGGTCAGTAAGATTTTGTGTCGATTACCGTGGGCTGAACAAGATCACCCTCAAGGATGTATATCCCATGCCCCGTATAGATGACGCACTTGATTCTTTGCAAGGCACGCAATACTTCTCCAGCCTTGACCTTCGCTCCGGGTATTGGCAAATTCCAGTGCACGAAGTGGACAAAGGGAAGACCGCTTTTTCTACTTCGGACGGTCTTTACGAGTTTAACTTAATGCCTTTTGGCTTATGTAATGCTCCCGCCATGTTTGAACGGATGATGGACACCATTCTTCGAGGCCTCAAGTGGAAAACTTGTCTATGCTACCTCGACGACATCGTGGTGTTTTCCTTGACCTTCCCTGGTCATCTGCAACGCCTGGATGAGGTGCTCACGTGCCTTTCCAATGCCGACCTTCAAATAAACACGAAGAAGTGCCCCTTCGCTCGCACGATGATCAAAGTTCTGGGTCGTCTTCTTAGCAAAGACGGCATCCAACCCGACCCGGACAAAATTTCTACCGTACTGAACTTTCCACGCCCACTTCATGCAAAAGAACTCCGCAGCTTCCTTGGCCTCTCGTCATATTTTCGACGTTTCATCCGGAATTTCGCCAGCGTTGCCTCGCCCCTCCGCAAACTTCTGTCTAATAACTCTTCCCTCGATTGGGACGATCAGTGCGAAGCCTCGTTCGAAGAACTCAAGCGCGCACTCACCTCGCCACCCATTCCTCGTCACTTCGACGACAGGGCGCCCACATTGTTGCACACAGACGCCAGTGGTCAAGGAATTGGTGCCGCACTGCTGCAACGCGACCGCGAATCTTGCGAGAAGGTTGTTGCATATGCAAGCCGTGTTTTGACTTCAGCAGAAATGAAATACTCCATAACCGAGCAAGAATGTTTGGCTGTTGTCTGGTCCATACAAAAATTTCGTCCTGACCTCCACGGTCGACATTTCACTGTTCTGACCGACCATCATGCTCTGTGCTGGTTGTCTACACTCAAAAACTTATCTGGACACCTTGGCCGTTGGACCCTCCGATTACAAGCCTACGACTTCGATGTCATCTACAAGACTGGAAGGAAGCACCAAGATGCCGACGCTCTTTCACGCTGCCCGTTGCCGCCATCAACGGACCGCATCACATCACCTCGTCAAATTGGCCGCGCTGAGGACACATCGTCCATTATAGCTATTTCATCCGTTACTCAATCAAACCACCATTCAGTGCTTTCTACTCACTAGCGTGCTGACTCTTATTGCAATGGCATCATCAGTCACGTAGGCGTTTCATTCCCGCCAAATTCCAGGCTACGAAAACAGCTCAAACTATTCAAGCTCGAAGATGACGTACTCTACCGCTTTTCATTTCACCCAGAGGGGCATCGATGGGTTCCTGTTGTCCCACGCTCTCTTCTTGCTGAAGTTCTGCAGGCTTCACACGACGACCCTACCTGGGGTCACTTGGGTTACCACAAGACCCATGAGTACATACGGAGCCGATTCTTCTGGCCCGGCCTTTCCACGAGCATTGCTAAGTATATTGCCTCGTGCGCACTTCGCCAACACCGCAAGCGGCCTACTACTGCTCCGGTCGGAACTCTCCAACCACTTCCTTGTCCAGCAGAACTGTTTTCCGTTGTTGGAATTGACTTTTTCGGACCTCTTCCAACTACTACTATTGGCAACCGATGGATCATCACTGCTGTCGACCACTTGACCCAGTACGCTGAAACAGCCGCAGTCCCCTCAGCCATGGATTCGGAGGCAGCAAGCTTCTTAAAGGGTCCCTGAAACGTTTTTTTGACATTGCGTCACTGCTTAGGCAACACAATTATGAAATCATTCACATCGTAAATAAAGAGAAGCACCGTGCACTAAGGCAGCTATGGGCTTATTTCTGTCGCCTTCCTCCTTACCACTGCTGTTCCTCCTCAACTCAGTCTGCTGCGGAGTGCGCGCTAGCGACGACAGCGCCTCCCGTGTCAGCCCCTCTGCCGAGCCCTCCGTAGTGAGATAGCGCCCCGATATCCTCACTGAGGTCACCCGCCTCGGCAGTGCTAGCCTCTGTAATAGAGCGCTGGCGACTCGTGTGTACGCCGCCAGATGCCGCGACGATACCGTTGGCTGAAACAAAGGAGTACGTTGTAGAAGCACGCTGTTCGCAGCTAGGTTTTGAAAATTACGTGCACGTCACTGGTTCGGGGCCAATCAGCGACTTCTCATTCGATCGATCGATGGCGGGGGCGTTTGAAAACGCCTTTTGGCGAGCCGCTGAGATCTTTTGCGATGCACGTGTTGAAAACCTTATTGTAAATTCCACACTTTACGCACAGCGCTGAAATCTGCCCTCGAATGATCCTAATGACTCGCTCTACTGGATCACCATGTTTGCACAAAATCGTCAAAACCATTTCAGGGTCCCTTTAAAAGCCATTTACCTGCGCCGTGGGGCCCCTCGCGTACTTTTGAGTGACCGAGGCAAGGCATTTATTTCAAGCACACTTCATGAAGTTCTTCAAGCCTCCGACACCGTACATAAAGCAACGTCCAGCTACCACCCTCAAACAAATGGTCTAACGGAGCGCTTTCACCGCACCTTGTGCGACATGTCTATGTATATGCAACCTGACCATCGTAACTGGGATGCCATTCTCCCATTTGTCACATTTGCATACAACAATGCTGTTCAACGTACTACAGGATACTCTGTTTTTCTTGGTATACGGCTGTCACCCAACCTCATCACTCGACGTTTGTTTTTTCTCTGGCCCTGTCAACCCTTCACCATTTATTTGCGAACAGTTTGTGTTTCGCCTTGCCCAATTCCGCTGTCGTGCCAGGATGAACACTGAAGCTAGCCAAGGAGACTGCAAACATCGCTACGATGCCGCTCACCGTGTCGTTGTCTACCGACTGTGTGACAATGTACTATTGTGGACTCCCGCATGCATACCTGGTTTATGTGAAAAGCTCAAGTCTCGTTATATTGGCCTCTACAAAGTTATCGAACAGACCTCGCCTGTGAACTACCGCATTACACCTGTTCATGCTACCAGTGACCGACGCTGCCGCGGAACAGAATTCGTGCATGTTTCCTGCCTTAAACCCTTTCATCTGCGTTCCACTGTCCAACTCGCAGCCAGGTTGGCCGCTTCCATTCACGGGGGAATTAGTGTAGGCACTGATTCGGACTTCGTCTTCATCACCTGTACAAAACCATCATCAGTCATTGTCTCGTGTGTCTTCTTCGTCGGCACCATCTTGGCTTCATGGAATAAAGCTTTACCTGAACCGTGGCATTTCACATGAAACAACAATATGATTATAAGAGACTCCGTCCATTGTTGAGGGCTGCCGGAATTTCGACCACCTGGGGTGCACATGCACTGACAATGCACAGCACACTGACCTCAACATTTCATCTCCACTGAAATGCAGCCACTGTGGCTGGGTTATCTTTTGTGCGATTAATGAAGAATATGTACTATAGTGAAATTCAACATATGGATGTTATTGGAAGTGCTATCCATTGTATGCTGTTTGTTTTTTTCATGTGTGATGCACACTGTCTCCTGACATGCTGCTTCTGGAGCGTTTTTTCGTCTGCCACTCAGGCAGAATGATCTTTTGTAAAATCTTGTGTACTTAAGAATATGTACTAGTCATATTCAATATTTGTAAGTGCTGTGCGTTGTATACTGTTTGGTTTTTCATGCATGAAGTATATTCCGTGCTCAAATGCCATTATCAAGCCATTTATGTCCGTGACACTTCTTGTAATTTGCAAGTAATTACATTTCGAACCCGCTTTATAAGAGACATGGCTGCAACACACATTTGGCTAAAATAGACACCATTCAACACCGTGGTTAGCTGCCCTGTCTGTTTAAATGGACCTCTTTTGTAGCTCTGTCGCCATTGCCCTATCAAGGCCCGACACAGTCAAAGAACTTCGTGAACTAGCACGTCAATTAACACTCGAACTGTGGAACTTGCCTGCGTTTTGGGCAGAAGACTTCATGCGTTAGACCCTAACCTGCGACATGCACCTCGACTGACTTCTGACGCTGCGACTCTACCCTCCTTGTCCGTCTATGGGTTGGAGTAGCCTTCCCCAACATGTATTCGTTTACCATTGAAATGGCTGATAGTGCCTATGAAAACGTTATAAGCACCAAGAAACAATTGCACACCTTTTCTGTGAATGCACCGTTTCAACTCTGAAAAGGAAACTCTTTCAGCCGTGCTTGGTCAGCTGGACAACCACCCATTAAACGAAAACAAAATCCTAGGGCACTGGCCTACAATGTCTTCAATGCATGTTGCTGTCATGGCATTGCTGTGATTTCTGCGAGACACTAAACTTTGTGACAGCTGTGACGGTGCTCTGACGTTTAACGTCGACATGTCACCAATGTCTCTTCTTTCCCTCTTTCATTCCTCTTTTCCCCCTTCCTCAGCATAGGGTGCCCAAGCGGCGACCTCTGCTTAAGCTCCCTGTCTTTCCTTTGCATTTATCTCTGTCTGTTTTGTAGCTGACACTGGGCTCAGAAGACAGGTTTAACAGACAGACTGGCATTGAATTTCGGTCAGCAGTCTTGCCTCTAAGAGACATTTTAGCATGAATGGCAGTGACACCGTTGCTAGCCGTAGTTGTGTCCAGAGTGCCAAGAAAAGGAAATAACAAACGCATGTGCTCACTATTTACAATAACTTTAGCAAACACAGGTTGGGTCAGTCAACTATAAAGCAATGATGAGAAGTCGCTGCATAGAAAATGCACTCTAGCGAAGTGCTTCACGCTTGCAGAGGTTACAAGCAGAATTGTGTTAGGCAGTTATGTGAGCAAAGACTACCAGGAACATGTGGCAAGTCTCCTCTTCAGTTAACTCTCAATCGCAGATAAGGTGGTATTTGCAAGTCTGAAAAATTCATGCAGTGTCAAACTATTGTCACGCAAGAAAGCTGCATTGTGCATTCACAATGCTTCACTTTTATAGTTTCATTTTCTTTTTTGTTTTTGATGCCACCAATCAGTCATGTTAGTTTTACATTCATACCTTTTGATGCTAATTTCGGCAAGCTATATCAAGTGAACAAGCCGTGACATGAGCAAGTTAAGGGTTTTGCCATAATAATAGGCAGAGTGCATGGCAGACATTACCTCTGACAGTGCTCTCCATCAATGTAAAAGATGAATCTACCTGCCCAATACAAGAAAAGGCGTCAGCTGCACCTCTGCTGTAATGACAGTCCATCATGCCAGTTTCCTAGAGAATGAGACAGTAATCAAGTATAATGCAAGGAGATATTAGTGGAGGAAACATGCACTGTGTTTTCTCTGTCACAGCATCATGGAGACTAACATTAATACAGACATTATATGAGACCCTTGCAACAAGCTGTAGCGTTTAATTGATGTTCCAGTCCTAAGCTACATAAATCAAAATAATTGATCAGAATATGAAAACATGGTGCCCTGCATATGAGAGACTCCTCATATAGGATAAAACCTATTGGGGTAGAACCGTACTTGTAATGAGCTATATATCACAGTAGCTTTGCAATAATGAATTATTAATAGTGCTCACTGTCATTTAGTTACTTTTTCAGTATAAGTTACATGTAGCCAGTTACTCTTTTGACCAAAAGTTAAGCATCCGTAAGTACTTTAATTGGGCAAGAACGGCTAATTGTAAAAGATGCCTATGGCTGTGCATGATCGTGCAGGCATACTGTGGTGCATTAATTCGTTTTGTCATTTTATTGATGTTTGTTGACTGAATAAAATGGCACTGTTATATGTGGTTGTTAGGGCTGGGTCAGTAATAGTTGTCAAGACTGAATTGAAAATAAGTGACATGATGCCAGAAGCAAGCAAAATATTGAAGGGCAGTAATCTGGTATGTCCATATCAGATTCACATGAAAGCGGTTAACTTTTGCGGTTCATCCTTTCATTGCTTGTTTGTGCTCCAAACTAGAACAAGCTCAGGGGAACATGGAGGCTTGAATAGATAAACAGATGGTTAAAAATGATGAACAGGAAATGCTGCTGGAGGCAGCCTTTCGACAAATTGACTTCTTTGTCGGGATGCCAACTGTACTTGTATATGTAGATTTGGATGTTTTGTTCACTGTGTGTGTACTTGACATATATTTGTACAAATAACATGAAAGGAAAAAAGTCGAATGCAGAATATTTTTCAGAAAGTTTGCTAATGTGGAGAATTCTCTGTACAGTGTTGCTGTACTGTTACAGAGCAATGCAGACATGGCTAAGTGCGATACCATGCAAAGTGACAGCATTGATTGGGCGAAGTGCTAGTGCTTGGGACTTTTTGGCCATCCTCTTTTTTCCTAAAGTTTGTAGATCTACATTTTGTTCTAGCTTGTCTTGCCTCTGTTACGTTTGGTGTGTCGCATTGTCCGTGCATGCTCTGCGCATACCTAGGAAGACAGACGCAAACAATCACCGATATGAGACAAGCCATTGCCAAATATTGGAAATTTTATCATGATAATGCAACCAGCCACATCTGCGCCAAGGTCAGCAGACTGGTGGTTAAAGGAATTGTGACGATTCCCAATCCCTTTATAGTCCTGACTTGGCACCAAGCAGCAGATTACTACTTATTCTCAAAAGTGAAATCCTCTCTCAAAGGAGACCACTGTGGTACCTTTAGTGCTATCAGAGAAGCTTCTACATGTTCCCTTAAGGACCTTCTAGAATCTGCCTACAAACCTTGAGTTGTGGAAAAGCCATTGGTAAAATGTATTCACGCTCAACGAATGTACTTCCGAAGACTTTCTTTGAGGCTCTGAAGCATTATAGCTAATAAATCTTTTTCCTAAAGTTTTCCCCGATACATTTTATAACCCTGTATTAACAACAATCTTTCTTTGCTGTTATGTTTGTATCACACCTACATTGCATTGACATCTGTACATTGGTTTAATGCACGAGTTGTATAACAAGTACATCTTGCAGCAATGCAGACGCTTGTATTTTTGCCTTTATTGTGCGATAAATAAATGATACCGATGGCACCATGCCATTTTTCAACAATCTTCTGTTTTGGTCTTTTTATTTATAAACATGTGTTCTTTAATGATGACCCATTTACCTTATGGGGTGAGGGGGTGTAAGTAGCAAAACAGTCAGCTTTGCTTCCATGTTAATTAAAACTGAATTTTTGGATGTGGTGTCGATGCATATTAATATAGATGCACGTGCTGGTTCAAATTCTTTTAAATATACCTAGAAGGCATTTCATAAACATCTTCACTACTGGCCATGGTCTCACTGTATCAGCAGGAATCACCTTAAGGTAAACCTGCATTAATATATTGTGCAGATCAGTTACTCGCACATATGTAGGAGTTATACCTCCACTACTCTACTTAGTTGCATTCTGCTTACTGACATGTGTATAATTTCTGTTTCATCTTTTTTTTACTTCAAGCCAGCTTTACTTAGGGTTGGTATGATTAGATACACAATCACTTGCATTGTGCATTTCAACAGAATGTCACAGTGAACTAAAGGTATTGTTAATGGCATTTTAAGAAACTATTTTAACATTCTTGAAACGTTCTTTAAACAAACTTTTTTCACAGTTTGTACATAGAAAGTAGGAAAGTACAGTCAACCGTTGGATGCAATACCCAATGGTGTCATAAACAAAAATCAAGTTGCTTATTTTTTTTCTGAGAGCGGAACATTTATAGCGTCAAATAATAAACAATTCACAACATGGGTCTACATACTGGCACATTATACATATATATGATGTGCCAGTATGCAGACCCATGTTGTGAATTGTTTATTATTTGAACTAAGGAGAACACACATTAGGAGTGCCCATTAATGCTTAGAGCTTGGTATATATTATATATATATATATATATATATATATATATATATATGACCATTGTATACTCAAGGCCAACAGCCTGGTAAAAAGTGGTGTAACTATAATATAAGCCCAATAAAAGGTGCTCTCTACAATTGCGCAGAATTAATATTGCAGTGACATAAATATAACAAATTTAATGATATTCTTTTAACGTGCATTCTTTTAGCTTTCACTAAACAAACTTTCTTTAAACAGAACTAAACCAAATTTCTTTAAACCGTATGTTCACAGAAAGTCAAAGTATTTAAGACGTCAATAAAGTTGTTAGAAAGTAGGAAAGAGTTTAAAAGAAAGTCAACGAGCATTTTTATAAGGGACTTCTGAGTATGCGCCCATATCTGACACAGTGAGGTACGCCGAGGAGTGCCGCGATCTCGCACGGGCCTTTACGTCCAACAACCAAGAGGGTCACAAGAGCATTCGCGGCGACCCTACCTCGGCACCCACCTTCCTCCCTGGAGCGCTGGTGTGGCTCTCCATTCCTACCGCTGCGCCTGGCCTCTCCTCAAAGTTACTGCCAAAGTATGAAGGCCCCTATCGAGTTGTTGAACGCGCATCACCTGTCCACTACGTGATTGAACCCGTCGACCCGTCTTCGGACATGCGCCGTCGTGTACGCGACATTGTCAACGTCGAGCGCCTCAAGCCGTACTATGATACACTCATAGTAACGAACTGCTAGGTCGCCGGACGGCTCCCTTTGCATCCCGGGGGTAATTGTAGCGAAAAGTAAGCAACCCTATAGTGGGGTAGGCTCTCCGGTGTGACCTAGTGGGTCTGGATCTAACGCGCACTGCTCGTGCTCGCCTCTCGCTCTCGGGGCTCGTGCTTTCAGCCGTTGAACAAGCTACCGGTAGGGTCTGACGCCAGCCTTCAATAAACGCCCCTTTACAATTTTAATTTTAATACCTTTATAACGTCGTTATGAATAAAGCTACGGCCATAGTTTTGCGAGATAGCATGTATCTCTATACAGACATTCTACACGCTAAACCTCACAATCCTACCTGCAAATTTCAAGAAGCTATTCCCATTTATATAGCCTTAAAAACACGTGTTTCAAACAAGGACAATTCGGCCGAATTTCTAACTCTATATTTTTCTGTAACATACCCGATACTCCTAGTACTACTCAATTCGACATTACCGGTATTGTTATTTGTTAAACTGCACCAAACATTACTTGATTTTGACAAAAATAACGCGCGCACTTCAAAAAAGTATACTGGCTCACTCACCGACGCAGTCGTGCCTGCTCTCCGTGGCTGACATTCGATCACACCACAACAAGAGCACGATGTAGGTTCCAGCGACGCTTTGCTGCTGTCGGCCACAGTGTCCCTTGGTGCTCGTCGCTGCTTGTAACGTTCACAAGATGCACGAAACGATTTCATTATTTCCAAACGCGGCCGACGGCCTGCCACTTCGCCTAAGCATCGCATCGGTTCGACTGGGTCGTTAGGACCGGCGCCATGTTAGGTTTGAGAGGCCTCGACGGGCTACGACGTCACTCCTCCAGCAGCCAATGACAGTTGCCGGGCGCGGTCAGGCGGTGGTACGGGAGCATTTGCGGGTAGCTACCGGAGGGAAATACGAGCTCCGGTCATTGTTCGCCGGAGGACAATCATGGAACGCGCCCCGTTTCCCTCCGTGCTTCACGCGCCGGATTGAAACCGCGGTGAGGCCTCGCACGTACTCCAGCACATCCCGATGCGTCGAGTATATGGTGACCTCACAGGAGGTTAGCGGGAGTATTATCCTGCAAGACCTTCCAAATGGGCATATTTTCTTTTACAGTCTCTTTTTGGGTGCGTCTGCGTATGTGTGTATACGTTCCCCCGTGCATTCATATGCGCGCGCGAATGTTCATGCGTGCGTGTTCGGCGCGTGCATGTATATGTATGTGCGTGTGCACATGTGTTGATATGTGCGTGCGTGTTGCGCTCGCATTTCACCACGATGAAGTACAGGCACGTGCGTTCGGTATATGTTCTTTCGAAAACACAGCATACATGTTTTGCACAGTGGCACTGATAGAAAAGCATTGGGCCCGCCTGTCCCGGGAAATTTTCTTTAAATAAACAATTTGTTTTTGTTACATATTTAATCTATTTAGTAGCCACTTACATGCAAGACATTCTCCTGTATATTCTACGCTGCTTACACTGTATGCGTCCCCGTACGGCCAGCCCAATGGCGTCGGAGAGGCAAACCGCGCTGCCACTGGTAGGTACGCATTTTTTTCGGTGCGCTCTTTCTTGATTTAACCAAGCGTGGCGAAATAAAAACATTTGTCACGAAGTTATAGAGGAAGCATACTATCCTCACGCCAGTTCACAAGGGATAAATTGCTATTCGGCGCTCCAAAGGCCCGAATAAACATGCCCGCACACTGTCTCTCAATGTGGTTACAACGCGCCACTGGAGCGTTCAGCGTGCCGTGCGCACCGCCCTGGCGCGGGTGGGGGGGGGGGGGGGAGAGAGATATCCGAGGAGGATTGAGGAGGAAGCGCGCGTGTGGAGGACAGTGTGACTACTTTCAAGATCAAGGGGTTTTACACGAAACGACGCGGACACGCCGCACCTTTACTTCAGTGGCGCTGCCTGCCGACAAAGTTAAAGACCCTCTACTTCGTAAAAGTACCGCCATCTGCTCTCCCCTCCACCACCTCCTCTACGCGCGCGACAGCGGCGCCCCCTGGAACGCGCCACGAGTTTCGGTTAACTTTCGAACCGATTGCGCGCCGCCGCTGCCGCAGTCCGGCCGTGGCCGTGTGCCGTGCCTCGCATACGGCTTGATGTATTCAGTTCAGTTTATTATTCTTTCAAAACACAAAGTTCATAGTAGTTGTATGCAGACGAGGGTCCCAAAGTCTAGCGACTGCAGTGGCACCCTCGGTTACCAATAAGACAAAAGATCATTATAACAGCAAGTAGAATTAGACAACGCAAGTGGAAATGAACAGTTAAACTACAGAAAACAACAAGTAAACAAAAAACAATCATCAATGCGACACAACAAGCACATAGTAATCAGTTATATAAGTAGACATATGCACGTCCTAGACCACAAACCCATATTTACAAAAATTTTCAAACTACGTACACATGTGCATCAGAATTAGTACTTGTTGTCAACATAGATTGTCCATGATAAAGTTTTTAAGTTCTTGTTGGAATGCATACAAAGATGATGATGCTTTTACTGTATAAGGCAAGTTATTCCACAGTTCAATAATCGTGAAGGAGCGCGTAATTTTGGCATAGTTGGTGTTACATTTAGGTGAAAGGACGTTGTGATTGTGGGCGAACCTAGTGCTATTGGTGTTAGTGAGTAATCTAGCATCGATTAAGTTAAATGCAAGCTGATTATTAGGTTGTTTAAATAGCATTATGATTAAGTGAAAATTAAACAAGCCAGACACAGTAAGAATGCAGTTAGCCCGAAGGAGTGGGCAGTGATTCACTCTTCTGCGTTGATTTCTCAGCAGAACCGAATTGATATCTCATCTGTAGCGAATTGCACGTCAATTTACGCTTGCTTTCGGAGCGTAGTGTCTCTTGTGTATCTGGCGCGGATGTCGATAACTGCGTTTATTTGGAAAGGATTGAAATGAAATTCTGTAAACACGGCATGCTAGTTATTGCATCAGCAAGAAATATTTAATCGCAGCTGTGGTGTGAAGCCACGTTATTTGAGAAGGAAAGAGTTCCACTGCGTATGAACTATCTCGATCGTCTATAACTGCAGCAACGCCAGTAATGGCCATGAAGGTACTCACTACAAAACTTCATGACGTTTCACATGTTACTTTTCCACTTCCTGCCCAGTGACGCGAGGAAGCCGTTCTGGGATGCTTGGCCCGTGCGGTGCAGTTTTCCCCCCAATTAGGTAGATTAGTATTGCGGAAAATTTTTGCGTTAGCGTTTGCGAGTCACCGCACGCTAAATTTTTGCGGAGTGCTATTCGATAGCATTCCATAGCTCTTTAGTATAGCGCGAGACGACGACGCGCCGCAAAACGCAAGGCACGCAAACCTTCGCTGCGCCATCTAAATGCGAATAGTGAAAGCGTCAGAACCGTCGGCCGTTGTTAGTAACTTAAAAAGCAACGCAAGCGCAAAAAGAATTATTAAAAAGAACATCGTGCAATAATAATTGCGCAAGTGTTGCTGTAGTCTGACGAGGCAGTTTCGCTTTCGTTGTGCATGTGTAATGTGGTCAAACTAGAATCCACATCGAAAAGATCGTTGTCTTCTCGAAGCGAAAGCCAGCAACACGATTTATTGTGAATCAGCTAGTCCCAGAATGCAGCAAAATGACACGACAGATGCGAAACGGGCAGCCTTTCAGTTGTAGGGAGCCGCCATGTTCTTCGCGCTAAACAAACTTAGCGAGCGTTTTGCGTATCCGCTAATTAGGAAAATAGCGAGCGATCGCTAAACGCAAAGACTGAATAGCGTGCGTACGCATGCGCAGTCTGACCCCGCTAAATTTTAGCGTTAGCGCGGCGCAACTTAAGCTGCACTAAAACTCTCTATTGTCGTGAGGTTTTGCGTGCTTTATGGGTGTTGCCGATGTAGTGATCAATATCGTCCTTACACAAGAAACTGACTTGTAATTGCTGGACGGTCGAGCTGGCGCGTTTTGAATGTAGAAGTCGACGAACGGATTCGCGTCACTAATACTGCCGAAATTACCACTCGCTCTTGGAGAGGGTGTCGCCCATTACAAGCGATGTATTCTCTGAATACACTCCACAGCGTGACCTCGATGCAATGAAAAATTCCAGCACTTCGTCATATGTATTGCCATACAGCCTTTCTTTTTCTACTTTTTTTTTCATATTTTGCAAGTGCCAGCACTTCATTCCAAAACAAGCGCACGGGACGTGCAGGTTGGGAGAAACGGGCTGCGGTTGCGAACAGCCGTGATAGTCTTTAAATTCGAAATGTTTACCTGTTTTGAGGGAAATGCTCTCACATACGAAAAACGGGCATACAGGAAACGACTAAACTCATACATACTAATATTTCAAGACAGCGCACCCTCTCACGTATAATAAAGTCCACATCCAGGATCTTATAACGGTCCTTGTTCGTTCTGTGCATAGTTTTAAATCATCTGTTTTTGCCAATAGTATCAAGCAAAAAAGAGTTAAAAACTACTCTCATCAAACCAAAAAAAAAACAAAAAACCATGTACTTATTTTATAGAAGTGTCGTGTTTAAAACGCGAAACTTCCATATAATAAGTAGGTGGGTGGTTTCGGTTTTCTCTTAGTAGTTTTAGCTACTTTTTTTTCTTACAACTCATTCTGTCGCGTTTCAAACGAGCAGCTTCAGTGGCTGCAGCTTCACTAAATATCCCGCTCAACGAGCTTATCTTTCTGAAACATGTTTTTATTTCCATACTTATATGCGACAGAAAATTTTCAAAAG